>JBCEWB010173486.1:0-10159 GCA_039654565.1 Peronia peronii
TTGGATTTTGCTCAAAAAATGCGATTTTGGGTTTTTGTTTTCTCTTAAAAGTCCTGCCTTTTCTGCGTATAAAAATGATATCAAAAAGTGGGTATGTCCATTCTAAGGTGTTTGACCAATCGTCATTCAACAGTACGCCTGACCTACTGTCAACCAGGATTTGACTCCACCTGGCTGCTACATGCAGTCGTAGATCATTACTGTTTGATTATATGTAGGCAAAGAGTGCATAAAACACATGATTATGACCTCATCTAGCAATATCATGAACCCTAGTGCCAGGGATGGACATTGGATGACCACTATGAGGCGAAAGAAACTGCTGATCATGCAGATTATCAGTAGCAGGTGCTCTAAAATGAATTTCCACGTCCTATAAATAGTAAAACTTTCCGTTATTTCCGCTATTTCAGAGCTTAGTTGTGGACTATAAGCCACAGAAAAGATCAAGAAACTCTTGGTTTGGACAGAAATATGGGAACCACATATAGGCCCTCAAGAGCCCGGAAGTGGTTCTATTGGAGGCCTTGTAATAGATGGGGGATATGGAGCAAAATTCGAGAAAAATTATGCCATGAAAAGGCAACAAAAGACACAGACGTCATGGAGAGAGGGCTAGTACGTAAAAAAGGGGCTGTTTTGAGGCTAAAAGCCAAATAAAAATCTCTCCATGTCAATTTTTCCGTGAAAAAAAACTTTAAACGCGTTTGTCTCAAAACCCGGTTTTTTGTCAGTATTTTGCTATCTACTTTTTTATTTCTCAACCGATTCTAACCAAATTTGGCATACATCATGTTCCCAACATAACCAAAAGCGATACATATGCGCGTCCCATGCTGTCGGTAACTTTTAGAGAAAAAATAGGTTTTTAGTGTGCAAAAATGGCGAAATCTGAATTTGCGCTACATGGTATTTTCAAAAATTTCTAGAAAATGTTCTATTGCATACAAAGGGTTGGAAATACGTAACTTTTTAGATATTATGTCAAAAAAGACTTCACCAAGTTTCATCAAGTTTTGTTAAAATTTGGCGGACAAGATAGATTTTGAAGTTAGCCATGTTAGAGATGCCAAAATGTAAGATAGCCGCGTTGCCATGGCAAAAAGTCGATTTTTTTCACTGTTTTCCTCTAATTTGAACATTCCGAATTCGATGCAAAAGGTTAAAATAGCCTATCTTTCATAATAAAAAAAAAGTCACCTTCAGGATCCCCCCTCCCCCCAATGCCCTTTGTTACAGCTGCAAAATTTCCTAGGTGTGTATGTGTTATATTGTGTCTGTTTGTTTGTTTGTTTTTTTTTAGCTTATGATAATAATTTCGAAATGATGGCTAGTTCTGAGAGTGCTTTCAGCCCGAGATCGTAATGATTGTACAGAAGAGGCCGCGCTCACTGTCCTGGGTTACACAAGACATATGAGTAAAGAAATAATCAATACTTGAAATCTGAACCATTTATCTTGCCTGAAATCGCAGAGTAAAGAAAGAAAATGAAAAGAATTTACAAATAAATAATTGAATGCACTGTAATCTACATGAAAACAACCATACTTTGGGCTGATTTTTAAACAGAGAAATGGGAGGGTAACAAAAATAATGAAATAACTAAGATCATCAACTGCGTCATCGCATTGGATTTTCGATTAAGAGCGTTTCAGATAATGACAGCTGTTTCCAGTTTTCTACCCATTTTTCTTGTGTTCTTTCCATTTTACTTTACTTTTTTTTTTATTTCTTCCCAAGCAGATTGGTGTTGACGTGCTGTCACAGATTATCCTTTCCCTTCATTCTATCAAACTGGTGTAAGACTCTCTCTCTATCTCTTTCCTTTTCTTTCTTTTTCTCTCTCACTCACTCCATCAGGCCCAGACAGAAATGTGTGGATGGAATTCTTATTTGGTGAGGCCTAAAGGAAAATGTTGACAAATTACTAAAAATTTGGCTCTGATAATAATCCAACAATGGTGATCTTGTTTTGTGTCAACGATGTATAGAATACATAATGATAAACAATCACTGGATTATTATTATCAAGATCTTCTATGCCTACACTGTTAACCAAGAAAGACCATGTGTAATGGGCTATATATATGACATTGTAAGACGTCGAAGCAACAGAAATCATGGATTGTGTAGAAATGATTTTGAATAATGGAAAAAAAATCAAGTTCACAGGGTGAATTGTACTATTCCATCCTATATAAGCCCATAAATTCTGGGTTCTGTATTTTCATTTTATGATAGCCTTGTCTTTGGGCATCACACGTGAGAGTAACTATATTTGTCTCCACATTTTTATAGAGGAAAACTGGACGCTGTTGACGATATAATAATTATTCATTTAAAATAGAAACTTCGAAAGGTCCAGGAAATAATTTCTTTCCCAGGGATCTAAAAACCATAATTAAAATCCAGCCTGACGAGAAAGGGCTTGGGTGAATATTCTCTTGGCCTTTCACATGGGATATGAAATTATTTAGAATGGACGTTGCCTTTACTTCTGATGCCACAGTATTATGCAAGGAAAATAGCATTAGAATGTAGTCAACTGATTTATCTGTGCATTTGGAACTTATTATTCCGACAATAAAAGACGAAAAATTTGTACAACTTTGTCGGTGGATACCAACACACAAATTCAAGGATAAATCTGTAGAAAATGTTTTTTAATCGATATGATCTTTATTCTGGATTAAGAGATCGTTGAAGTTAAAGTTATAACTGACATGAAGTAGGCTGTCATAATTGTAGTATGTAACTTTTTGTCTGAGATATTTGATGTATGAATTTGAGAATGGCAATAAGGACTACTCACCTCGAGCTCAGAGTATTAACTATACTAATGTGATTTCTTGAGAGAGCCGATATGATTTGTGCCCTCATCCCTATCATGTTTTGTGGTCGTCCAGTATAATGCCAAAATGAATCTAATGACAAAATACAAAATCCTGTGTCGACTTTGGAATTCACTTTTTGACCTTGCCTTAAGTTATTTTAAGCCATTTTTTTTCTCTGTTCCTGGGATCAAACGTTCCTATCTATCATCGATTATTCTAGACAGATTTTACAAAACTTGAAACCACTCCAACACACGCAAACATATATCGTTCATAGTGTCTATTAATTCTACAGGCTAGAATACACCATCCACACATCATTTCAGCACTCTGTGCGTGCTATATGAGTTTTTGGTCTGTTAGGGATAAAAGGATCACACCCTGGCATGACTTGGACATAGATTTCACGTATCAGTTTTAAATAATATACTCTTCGAGTATCTTTATATCGTCCTAAACGGTCGATATGACACAACCACATGGCACTTTTGTATTATTCGCGGGCTTTTCGTATTAGGAAAGAATGATCGACAGACACAATTACCTTACTAGGTATTTATCATTGTCCAGTTCAGTCACTGCTCTGTCGCATATGTATGAACTGGACAGAATGAGTGACTGTAGAAAGTAGAAAATGAGATCACTTAGCTGATTTATCACCTTCCCAAGGGCCAAATGAATTGTCGGCCAACTGAAACAGCCTTGAATGACCTCTTTTTTCCCCCTACGTATTTATTTTACAGACTTATGTTACAGAGACAGTAAGAATTGAAAAAGACGATTGGCAGAAAGGGAGAGAATATTAACTCATGGGGACGCCATTTAAAAATGCTAGAAGATCATTAAAAGGAAATTCAATAACATCTCAATGCTATTTCTATTGTCTTTTTAAAAATTAAATTACATCGTTCTGTTTCTTTCAACTGGATCATGAAATAAGATCATAATCAAAATATCCGTTTAGAGGTATTGCATTTAGCCTATTTGACTTAAAAACTCATTTTCACAGTGGAAATTCAGTTTTTAGTATTTTCAATAGCATGTATGATTTTTTTTCTTTTTATGCTTCGAGCCCTCCAGGGGTGAGGCGCTATATAAATGCCCTTTATTATTATTATTATTATTATTATCTCTTACCGTCCCTCCACACATTCATTTGTTAATAAAAATGTTATATGATTGCATTTAGTAAAGGCTGGGAGATTTTTTCATGGAGAAGTATGAACATAATTTTACTCCCAGTTGCAATCTTACTCACTGATGTTATCGAAATTGACCCAGTATTCTTCTTCACTGCTTCGTATCGGTGATAGCATCTGAACTACCTTGCAGCATGATGTTAATTCTTCTTATTCTTTAAGTCTAGACTTTGGATAAACACATCAATATATAGCCAATGGATATTATCCAGATGTTGGAAGATGTGGAGGTTAAGAAGGACATGGGTCCCAGCTATCAAATACTGACTGATGATAAGATTGGATGGTAGGGCAATGTTAGCTCTTGGTAAAGATGAATAAGATAAATGAACACGCCTGTCTAGGAAATCAAATAATCGAACGTCTTGAGTTGAAGGATAGGAGGCTCCCCTCTGCCATACTGTAGTCTAAGTCTCTTTGAACAGGCCTCCTCGAGTATTGCAACCGACGAGGTACAGTTGGGAGGCTAAGACACTCATAGTGCCTACACATCACAGCCAAGATGAGAATTTATTTTGAAAATAAGGGCATGGTCTGGTCATTGGATTTGAAAGATGACTATGATCTGGGAAAAGAGAGAGTCATCAGCTCACCACGACAACATCAGCATCCAATGACTTTGACCAGGTGATTAAAAGGCGATCGTTCCAAAGTGACTTAAAGCAATAACAAAACAGATAGGATACATTTCAGTGGGACCTCCAAAGTTAATACATGTAACCATCATTGTCAAATATTCCTGGCTCAATCACAACACTGTGTTAGAGCCTTTACCTTTTTAATAATAAATTAATTATAGTTTGATTCTGTAGCGGGCTTTACGTGGTTCAAACAATGTGAATTTGATTTTCGGATTAACTCAGCTTTTATTATTGGCTGCCAATTATCTATAGCTGAATGGGACTTCGAAAACAGTATTTCAGTGTAAATTTCAAGAGTCCAAGTTAATAAACTGTATGTTGTACCGATATGATAATTTGAGGGTTAATTTACAAGACAGAATACAAGATTCAAAAGCCAAAGCTGTCAAGAAATATTATAAAATAATAATAATAATAATAACAATAATAATAATAATTTTAATAATAATAATAATAAGCAATTTTTAAAAAATGAATGTCCTGTTCAAAGTGAATTGGAAGAATGAACTTTGATTTATAATTTTCTTAGCATTTAGACTCCAGACGGTGTTCAGACAGTCATTAGGCTTTTCGGGGTTGGCAAATGTTTGTTCTATGGAAAAAAAAACAAAAGGCTGAGCTGGGCACTTTCTTGTTCTCCTCAGAAAGGGCACAGGGCAGTGATTATTTCTTGATTACAAGAACCTTCATATCATCAATTCACTACTGAATCCCGCTTGGCTTATTTCTTCTCCTGGTACATGTTTCACATAAACAGCCATCAAAATGCAGTGGTAAACAAATACGTCTCTTATTATAATGGATTTTATTTGCTCGTTCCCCTTAAATGATGGAATATCCAATGGGCCAATTAGCGACTTTTATATATTACCCAGTGGACTTTCCTCCACCCCTTGTTGCTTGTACTGTGAGCGTTACATAGATATTTGACATCAGTGTGTAATTAGTGGCCACCTGCGATGTCTCAAAAGCCAGCTGAGGTGTGACAGCTTTGTTTAAAGATTTACCCCTGATATTTTTGTTATGAACAGGTTGGTGTAAATGTTATAAAAATTGTATGGTTCAGGCCCCTGGGTGTTGTCCAATATATCTTGAGAAGAAGAGTGACTATTTGGTAAACACACAGATCAGAGAGGCCCTACAAGTTAAACCAGGAGGTGCACTATATGAACCTCATCCACATATGCTCGGTACATCACATATGTCAATGTATAATATGTATTACACTGGCCATTTATAGCTAATTGTGTGAAGGTTTAGGGCTGGCTGCTAAGCAGGCAAAACAGAAAGAACCTGGTGATGTGACGAGTTATGGAAAAGGACATTTAATTTTACAGTAATATCACTTGAGAAACTCAAATTTACTTTCCTGGTAAAGTACGCGCTGTTCAAATACTCCGTGCAGTGTACAGTAATTATCGTTTGTGCATCTTTGAATATGAAAATCAACTATGGAGATATTAGCAGTCGTCCAAAGTCGGAGAAAATATGAAGGATGGCGGCGAGGGAGAAGGGCGGGGGTGGAGTGGGGGAAGAGGAGGAGGGGAAGAAGAGGAGTGAGGGGGGGGGGGGCAGGAGTAAAATAAGTTAAGCTCTAAGTAATGATGCTATAGCTGAAATATTGTTGTTTCTGTCTTTAGAAAAACGGGGATTTAAAAAAAAATGTGTCTTTTTTCAGAGATGTGCTGTGGAAGATTTATAATCTTATTTTGCCCTTGATCGGGAGAAAGACAGTTTGTTTAAAGATTGCATCCCCAGTCCTGTGTCCAGCCCTACACTAATGTCAACATAACGTGGAAAACACATTGGTATGGAATCTGATTTTTTCCGGGGCTTTGCGTTATCCCTGCCCTTCTTATGTCCTGGCATCCTTGATCTTTATTTCTATGATTGTACTAACTACACACTTATACACTTTCTCATTTTTCATCTCGTGTCTCTTTGCTCTTCTTCCTCAGGACGTGGATATTGTGGGGTTCGCTTATATAATTTCATTTTGAATATGATCTGAAAAAAAAAAGTAACATGAAAAAATGGTGGAGAATGTTGACTGATCAGCTATTGCCAACAGAGTATTTTCGAAACGACTCTTACAAGAGTTTATAAGGGATGCATTCAGAATTGCCCTGAGAACGTTAGGGCTAGAAATAAACAAGGTGCCCAATGTGAAAAAAAAGTAGATGAATACCTATTTGGAAATGTCTTTTCTTGTCACCGATGTGCTATGAAATTTTCTAATCGGATTTTGGTCTTGGCCGGAAGAAAGAATGCACTGCATTATGATCAGTTGATTAGAATTGTTTTCTGCAAATGTATCGCTGCTTTTACAATGCCCAGATCTATTTTAACAATCCATTTTAACTGTAGTTATCCTGGATGGACTGATGAATAATCGACAGTTATGGAAATTGAAGGCAGATTCTGAGAACAAATATACAGAAGTTTACTACTGAACTATTTGAAAACATGCATAAGAATAACGTTCAAGTCATATTGGCATATGATAAGCAACATCCAAATCTGCATGCCAAATTATTGTTTTATCTTAAATGAAATGAAATCAGAAATAATGTGTATAACGTAAATCTGTATCTCCTTCACCTGCATCTTCTCCTTATAGTATGAACTGTGCATCTATTATCCAGGTAGCCAATGTCCCATGATTTAAATGCTGTCTTTATCGAAATATTTGATTTGCAAATAAATATATTCTTATAGGTTATGATATTCATTCGAGTTTTTCTGATTCCAGCTTGGACATTTTCAATCTCTTGATGATTCCCATTTCCATAAAAAGTAAAAATCTTCGACTGCAACTTCCTTATTGATTGATGGAAAGTGTGCCGTCTAAAGGGACACTAATGTCCGACTGAAGTGGACAAAAGAAGGTGGGAAGCAGAGGCAATTTCCGGTCTATTGGCAGCCCAGACATGGCGGAATATTAATAACTCTCTTCAGGCGTGCTACATTTATCCTAAGGGACGTCAGCTTGTCACTGGAGAAAGCGCCATAGTGGCTATAAATTTCATTTCTTGAAAGTGCAGTATCTGGCGATATATACCATATGAAAGATACCTATTACATTCAATCGTATGCATTCAAACATACTAATAGGTTGCGCCAACTTTTCGAGTCGCTCTATGCAGGATCTATTCGACAGAACAAAGCCACAGTCCATCCTGAACTTTTTACGCCAGGTTGGTCTGTATGGCAAATTATAACATCACTACCATAACCACATAATTTGACAGGCATGCGGCGATCCCCACGGGATGTTACTTACATCGGTCTTTTTAGTTTTCCTGTACAATATTTGATTATCCAAATTTTTATATAAACATGTTGATATGTCTTTCATAACTTGTAAACGTATGGTCCATACAGCGTTGATTTTGTATATATCTATTTTGACCAGTTTTTCTTGACGTAGAAACGTACTCACTGTATTAGCTCAATATAGTGGTAATCGTGCTGATGTGCCGTTAAATCCCAACACAGACAAACACGCAAACAAACATGTATTAAATTTTAGATTATGATAATGAAATCGATAAATAAAGGCGGGTGAATGTCCATGCTCCAGAGTATGACAGCCAAAACACAGTGTTTTAAATAGTGGAACGAGCGGTTTTCCACAACCAGGTAAGTCTCTCAAAGAGTTAAGCCATCTTCAAATTGCTTTAATCTTCGGTTGTTTTTCTGGAGGTCCTCTTTTTTTTTGAAAATGGTATTGATGGAGCACGCAACTGATGCTATCACGCAGACGGACCAGTAAACAGAAAATTCTGCCGTGAGTAAATAGAAATTAATATCGCATTAGCCCCTAAAATTTTGGCATAGTATGATTACTGCTTAGTTTATTGTAATTCCGGCAACCGCCAACATCCATACGTTTATAAGGACTGACAGTCAGCCTTTCTAAAAAAAATCTAGATTGGCACACCCATTCAGTTAGATCCCATTAATCATGTCTGCGATAGTGATCTATCACAGCGCTTTAAGGGAGAGATTTTGTCCATACATCATGGTCATAGTCTGAAACCTTACTCGGAATTAAATATATCCTGTCCTTCTAGGACTTCCTAAAGCCAGGATTGACCACTTTGACCGATGAAGTTCTGAGAAGATAAACTGCCGAGCCTTGCCAGTCCGTCACGATCTCATTTCATTTGTCAAGTTTTTCTCACCCCGTGGTGGCTATATAGTACGTTTTCAATGTTAGATTTTTACTTTAAAACGCATTTTCTCAGCATGATGTTATGGTCGTTAATATCATTTTAGAATTTAGAACTGCTGTTCATTTAAGAGGAAGTAATAGTAATTATAAAGTTGACTGGTATTTTACAAGTCACCTTTTTCTAACTGCGTCACGATCGATCATGTGCCAAGGGCCTAGATTTCAGTGAAACTAACTGATCATGTCATTTGTTAATTTTGTTTTTCTGTCTGTCACCACTGTTCTGAACTGTGCCTTTTGAGATGGCTGTTGATAAGTCATTAGATATCTGACCTGACATCATCACCTCAATTCCCTTTAAATGGTTGTTCTGAGAGGATTACTGACAAGGAACCAAAGCCAATTCATTCGCACATGAATTAATTTAATCTACGAATCTGACTAAGTCTAGACACTTCCCTTTATAATTAATAAGATCAATCTCCCTACTATACGCTTTGATGGAAGATTAGACAGACGGACAGAGAGGGCAAAAACATGCTGATTTGAGATCGGAATCTGATGAGCATCTGAAACACAATATTTCTAGTTTACAGATATGTAAGCAGTGTCTCAACCATATTAGTATAATGCGTTCGTAAATAAATAACATTTAATTGTACCATAATGTCAGGAAAAGATAAAATAATCTGGGAATGAAACAGTTATTCAAAGTTTTAACATCATGAACCAATTCCTAGCTCCTTACTTCGCCCCTCTTCCCCACCTTTCCCTTTTCGCCATCTTCCCATATTTTAATGGTATGAAATGATTTTTTTCTAAAAATGGTACTGACGTCACTACATAAAAAAAAGAACGAATGTGATTGGTCTCTTTCGACCACGATAGGGAACACTGAAGTCACTGTGACAATTTACAGACAGGCAGTCTTGATAGAGTAACTTGATTATGTAGTGTCTTCTTTCTGCAAACGAAATAAACCAAAGATGGCTGACAAGAGACTTAATCATTGCTTAATGCGAGATAGTAATGGAAACTGAGAATGACTGGGCAGATAATTTGGGAAAAGAGGCTAGGCACTTTCGTCTTCTAATCTAGCCGTTCCCGACTGTCAGCTTGAAGTCGCATAGAAGAACATTTACTCTTTCCTGAAGTTTGAATGATAATCTAGGTCATTGTAAAACGAATCTGGTTTTCAGGCCTTCAGTACATCAACTGGAAAATATATAATCTTTTCCTTTGACAAACATTTGCATTGCTTTAAGGGGGGGGGGGGGGGGCCTGAACTTTGGATTTTTCCCCAAAAA
>JBCEWB010173497.1:0-10159 GCA_039654565.1 Peronia peronii
ATCCGGCCCCCTGACGTTTTATGGGTTTTCACGCCCCACCGAGTTCTGAACTAAAAGTCCAGTAGTTCGTTGCCGTGAGCTGTGATTTCTTGAAAATACTACTCATTTGTGCTTATATTTCCAATCAAAATGATCTTAGTGGCTTTTGATTTTTTGAGTTTCTTTTATGGAATCAACAAGATTTAGCCGAGTTTGAGAGTGAAAATAACTATTCTGATGTATCTGACATTGAAATGAGGCGATTGGAATGACTCTGATGATGATTCAAACAATGAACAGATAACCATTGGTGAAAATGCCTTTTTTTTTTTTGACTTTTGTCAACTTCTATGATTTTTTTTTATACATAAAGATATGTCTATATACATACATATTTGATATCTAATTAAAGACAAATCATTCCCTGATTTATTGGTGCAATTTATTTTTATTTTCATGTAACAGTATTTTCAAAAGAAAAATGTTTAAATGTGAAGATGTCATTTGTGAATGAGAGTAACTTCCCTTTGATTAGTAGCCTGAGGATTGTGAGTGAGCTTGACCTTAACTAGTGATGGCTTAAGCAGAGAGTATTGCATAACATGACTAGATTGTGTGGAAAATAGAGGTGTAGTCATCAGTTTTATTCAGTGGAACTGTTGTGAAAATGTTGCCGGATATTTTCCTGTTTTCTGTAGAATATAATGACAAGATGTCCTCCAGTGTGTCATTTTAATGAAATCATTTCCCCCCCATTTTTGTGTAGCTTAAATTTCTTATCATGACTTAGCAGCTGCCCTTTCCAAGGTACATTGGTTTGAAAAGTAGCTAATATTTATCAAAAGCCAACTTTCCCTAATATTGAGAAGGGAAATTAGTCAGATTGCAAAAGACTTTACTGATGAAATCTAGCACAGCAAATGTGAAATACAAAATGTTCCAATAGGTTTGGTGGTAGGACTTGCACTGTGACACAAGAGAACTGATAGTGTAGATATATTTCTTCAATGTGTCAATCAAACAATAGAGGCCGTACTGTACATACTTTACATTGTAGTTGACAAATACAAAACTTACATGCAAGAGCAATTGTTTTGAGATTGTGGCATAAGTGTTGACACAGGAGTTTTTGAATGGTCTGGAACTGAACAATTTTGTGGCCTCAAAAGTCATTTTGTGTGGGGCAGGGCTAGAGACTGAAGGATTTTAAGTCTGGGTTTTGTAAATACCTATGGTGGTGTGAATTGTGGTGTTTGATTCAAAGAACCCTATGGGGTGTTCTGCTTTTCTTTTCTTCTGCTTTTGGGGCTGGAATAACGTAAAACTTTGATTTATTTGCAGACTTGCTGCAATGGATCCGTATGGTGATAAGTTAGGGTGAGTGTTGCTCCAGTTTGGCCTGAAACCGGGGGAGGAAGAAAAAATATTTAAAAAGTCGCGAGTGAAGTACTTTCTTTTTAATATTGCTAAGTTTTAAGTAGTTTTGCCTGAATGTTTGTCTAATTTTTTTGTCCATCGCACTTGAAAATTTCTTAGAATTCTTGGACATTTTCATTCTCTGAAGCTGAGCCCAATCCAAGTCATTGTTGTTATGTGGCTAACCACTAAGAAATAAGTAGACTAATCTAGTGACCAATCTGTGGCTTTCAGAAGGATTTGAGACACACAACTCGTTTCCTAGCAGATAATTTAGCCATATATTGGAGAACTCGGACAGGACTGGAGAAGTCTCTTAGGGGTGTGCATTTGTTGATCACTGCAGATCTGCAGCATGATTAAACTGTTGGTGACTTTTACTCACTAGTCATAGGATCTGCAAAGAGAGGATCAAAGCAAGTTTTTGGATAAATATATACTGATTCATTGACAGTGGGCTTTCGCACTTAACAATTTCATGAAATTCTTGACAATTTCTTGGAAAGAATTCTTGACATCAGTGACAGTCCTTGCCTCAGTACAACTTTTGAAAGATTTCCTCTTTAAATAAACTGGTGCAGTGCAAGTCAACCATAAGTTTAATTTTTTAATATTTTTTTTTTATTTTTCAGAGGCCCAGGTTCCTCTAGTGGAGCAGCTGGGGCTGCAGATGATCTGAAACCTTTGCCCAGAGCTCCCATGCAAGGCCGAGTGCCAGGGCCTTACTGAGCGGACAGAGGGAGAGAGGGAGCTCAGGGATGGGAAATAGTAGCCACATATGTACATAGACCTACACCATACATCACCGTTTTTAATCATCATCAGATCATCATTGCCAGTTGTACTTCACAAAGTTTGCACTACCAAATTTCATGTTCCAGGTACAATTTGTTCATTTTATGTCAAACAGCCCATGTGGCATGTTCCAGTACTTCAGTCTCTTTTTTTTTTTTTTTTTTTTTAAAACTTTGTCTGAAAATTGTTTTTTAAACTTTGCAAACATTTGCTCTGTGTTTTTTATATGATGAGGATGTAAGCCACGACATCCATGTGTTTTTGTGCTGTTCATTGTTGTTCTAATTGGAATGAATGGATGGAAAGAGGTGCTCAATCTTAGCTCAGGAAGTCTTGGGCAACAACTGGACGTGTTTGAATGTCTTGTCTCCTTTGGAAAATCGGCCGTGTCCTATCTGATGTCTCAGTCAGCCGAGCAGAGAGGTGGGGAAAAATGTGGAGGGGATTAGTGAAACCCAGGGATGTCAAACTTCCAACTTAAGTCGGAATTCCAACTTTTTTGGTCATTGCTGACTTGCCTACTTTTGGCTGATGAGCTGCCGACTTTTACTGAATTCACAAAGCTCTCACGGTTTTATAATAATTTGCGATACAAATTCCGCACGATGACAGTGAAACTGGAAGTACAAAAGAGTTTTGTTCATCTTGGACGATGGTCAGATTGCTCCTCGGCAGCTGTTTGCAGATTGAGATCGAAATTCATAGTGCTTAAATTCATCGCATTCGACAACATGTATCGAGTGTTTGTGTGAGAGCTGTTGATGAAAATCAGCACATCAAAATACTGACAACAAATAATGTGCCTGTGATCTTAGAAAGACCAGTGTAAGAGAGCATCTGTTTGTGATGTAGATGTAGAAAATAGATGCAAGCACTGCCTGTGGGATCTTTTTAGTTCTTACAATTTCCACAGGTTGTATAATTTCATAGTCCCATCCCAAGATCTTGTGAAAACTTACAAACTTCTCTTGAAAGAATGAACATTTCAAGCATGAAAACCCTAGATTTTTAAAAAAGTGTCTTATATAGCCGGACAATGCCAGACCGCTGTGATAAGGGGGGGGGGGGGGGGGTGGACAAAATTTTCTGACTTTTTTTTTGTGAAAACAGTTTGACATCCCTGGAAACCATATGTCTGAGCTGTTCCTACTACTAGGTCCTGACCCTTGTACTATGTTCATGAACAGATCAGCTCACACAACTCGTAGCAGGGAATTTGCCAACTTCACATAGGAAATTGGTTATTCATATTTACTGTGTGTGAAGTTGTTCAATGTAATGAACTTTTTTTTTTTTTTTTTTTTTTAGTAATTTTCGACACCAGCCGTGAATTGCTAAGTTGTTGTAAGCCTGAATTAAAAAACAAATTAGTTCACTAATTGTTCAGTCAGTACATGAATAGTTGGCTATTTTTGTGTTTGTTGCTTCTGAGCCCGAATTCCATCACTGACCATTCAATACAATCATCTTTTTATGTTTTTGTATCAATCATTGTTACATGTGTACTTTGACACAGAGACACATTCTGTGTGTGTATGTGTATGATGATTGGCCAACATTGTCACTGTATCAGACTGCCTGTGCTGTGTGCTGTTGAGTGTCCTACATGACTTGCACCCATTAGAGCCTCAGATTGTTTGATTCTGTCTCAAGTGGGCAAGTCTGTGACACTGGCTAGAGCCACTGCCATCTGTGTGTGTCGTTTGCAAGTTATGTGTTGTCCCACCTGCAGTCAGCACAAACTGTCTTGATTTTTCTTTTTTTATGATGGTTTGATGACACATGAGAAGTTGAAATGGACCATTAAAGATGTCATTGATGTTCAGCTGTAATGCTCGACCGTGTTTTTGTGTCTGTTTGTATGTAAGAATAAATTTTGAAATGCTTGGATACGTCTAGTTGAAATACCGCTATATTAGATACAAATGGTTTTTAGTTCTGCTAGCAAATAAACACAAGATATTATCATCAGGTTTATAAGACGGTTGCTTGTTTGAGAAAACATGTAAAAACAAAACAGTATAGTTTCACCATGTCTAAGATCACATACATTTTTTTTCAAATGATACAGGCTTTGACTGAAATTCAACACTGGACACAGAGCCTCAAGAGCAAATGTAGTAATAGAGTTAAAGTGGGTAGCTAAGGCCTGCACTCAGTTTGTTCCAAAAGTAACTTGCGAAGGAAGTGACCTCACATTTTCTCTCACGTTCTCATATCTTTCCCAGTAAAAAACCACTATGTTTATGAACGCCATTCAAGAACAGACAGCCACTTTCTCCCTTCTCTGTGACATGACTAGTACAATCCCTTAAGGTACATTGATTGAGAATTCTCTTTTACAAATTTCAGTCTGAGTGCTCTAGTACAATGTCCTCCCTTTTGCCCACACAGCGTGTTGAGTTCAGGCTGACTGATACATTTAGCAAGGTCATTCCAAGTTTTCACACATGGTCAGCTGACAACAGACTCTCCATCTGGAAACTGTGGAATGTGAGGAGAAAGACAAACAAATCCACTCCAGCTGCAGGTTGGGTTCACATTAGACAAAACGTGGTCTGAGAATGGGTTGTTCCAGTTTGAAGCCTTGGGTCATTCCATCGTATGAGCTGAACGTTACGCACACCAGCATAATTTGATTCACATAATTCAGACACCATCATTTAATTTTATTACAATTTGTAAACTATATAAAACATTACTTTTCTTTAAATTAAGACATTGAAATACCTGTATTTAAAATTTAAAACAAAAAAAAAACATTATACAAACAGTATATTTTTTTCTCCATTATTCACTTCACAGTTTACACATATACCGGTACACTTTGACTAAGGAAACAGGCAGATATCGTAGATGAAAATTGACAATAACACCCAAACAAAACAAAAAAGTCCACATGGATACAGTCTTGATCTCTGGAAAATGTCTTTTTTTTTTCAGCCAAAAAAAAAAACGTGCCACCAAAAATGCAAAAAAATGCCTGAACATTATACCAGGACATGACAATATAACAGTGAATAGGAAATATATACTGTACCGGTAGATTTATGCACCTTTTCACTCTCGACAGTTTCCACCGTGTTAGGCACAATATAGTCGTTATCGTGCTGATGTGCCGTTAAACCCCCACACAACACAACTCTCATACTGACTTAGTAACTAAACTACATGTAGTGTGTAATTTAAGTAATTAGCTTTTATACGGGTTGCTTCCCGCGACCGAGGTCAGATATATCTGGAATGAAGACACAGTCAATTGTCATGTATTTGCACAAAAGATTCAAGATCATTGGTTAAAAATTAATTCTCATCGAGCATGGGAATACAATGTACATGTAGCTGGCTATTTATCAGTACAGCGTAGTATTACTAACTGTATACATGTAGCCTGCTGATATGTGATATACATGTACATTACATCTACATGTTTAGTGATTCCAGCCGCATATGATACGTACATGTAGTAACTTTTCATTACGCTTTGCACACGCAATGACTCTCGCACAAACACACACACACAGCTCTAAATGAGCTGTTGTCAAGTTAATTGCTAGGCGGACCAGGACAAGTGGCTGATCTCATTAAGTCATTACGCGATTACCAGTTACAGGTAATTAATGACAATTGCACCGTACTGGACTGATACTGATTATCTCCGATCCTGAACCACATGAGTCATTGCTGAGGGGTGGAGAAACGAGGCATTTGGGAGGGGAGGGGGGAGGGCCGCTCTACTAGTTTGGGAAATTACGACACTGTTCATGATGAATATGTGTACAAGAATACATGTGTACTAACTTTATTATTGATATTAGCCGGTCACTCGTAGCACATTGGAATTGAACTGTTGTTCTGAGCACATCCCAAGAAGCCGAGGTCCAGCGAAAACAATCGTGCAAGGATCATTATCAGGAGACTACAACCACAACAAACAGAAAATCAAGATCTAGAAAAAAAGATGATGTTGCAACATCATCATGATCAGGTCTCAGCTTGGCCGAGTCACAGAAGACAGTAGACGTGACGGCGGCCTATGGTCGAGTCCTGTGATAGACGTCATCAGTCAAGGTCCCAACCATTTCAGTTCACGATCACAGTGGAAAATCCACGGTGCCACCGTCACGTAATGTTTTGTGTACATATCTGCAGTTTTGTGTAAGTGCGGAAGCAAAGAAAAAAATCACAAAAAAAAAAACTCACATGTACATGTCGATGCTGACGAGTTCCCAGTACATGGAATACCGATATGTACACGGAACAGGGCAAGAAATATTGGATAACTTGATCCGTGTACATATGTACATGTACACATGTAGAATATTGAATTGCATGTAAGTACAACTAAATCTTGGTCTTACGGATATGCATACATGTATGTAGTTTAATAAAATGGGGGGAGGGGGGGAGGGTGTCAACTGTCATCCTGTTTTTAAACCATCCCAATAAATCTGCTGCAAACCAGACGATGTTCAATTTTTTTTTATGTCTAGACGAATAATCAATAATACATGATGATCCTTGTACATTTTGTCCATTGTACTTACTAATAACATGTTCTGTCTAAGATTTCGATCCTCTCCTGATAGGTATTGCCATTTCTCCACGCTTCTGTGTGTGTGTGAGCGTGTGTGTGTGTGGGGGGGGGAGGGGAGGGAAGAAACAGATCTCTCAGTTTAGAAATCTGATTACCGTCTCTTGGCACTCGTCAAGGCCGGAAACTCTTGTGCGGAAGTAAATCAGTAATGCTGATGATACAACAGGTGTTAGAGGAGGTGCCATGTTGGATTCATGTAAGAATTCCTGTCACTTTCCTATTCGGAAAAGGCCATGGCTAGCCGGACTTAAGCCCGTATAATCTCCCAAGTCTAGCCGGACTTATTCAGTCCGTCTCTTTGTCATTGTCATGTAGCCGTGAACGTCTGTGTCCGCGTCATGTTCCTTTGGGAGGGGGTGGGAAGCATGTGCGTGCAGCTTAACTTTAATTAAACACTTTTATTTAGCTAAAAATATGCCAATCAGTAAATGATGGTCTAGTTTTATCATCAAGCTTGATGATTTTTTTTTTTTTTAAATATGAAACACTGAATGATTTGAATGAAGTCCAGATCTAGCTCCAGATCACTCCATTCTACATGACAGTACATCTTCTTCAACTACATCTGCAAAAATAGACAACAAAGGACAGAAAAATGCAAACGTTCTGTCAAGAAGACACAAACACTCACACACGTTACAAGGAACAGAAAAGACAGTACAGTAGCCATTGATAGTTTAGTACACCAATGGCCTATACCGATCTACAGATGTGAACGCGTTGGAGTTGGAGATGAGCTCTTCACTTTCAGTGGATGATGTATGCAAGATCTAGCAAAAGCATCTCCTTCAATTAATCCTCAAAATTGTACATAATAATAAACACAAAAACTATGTCAAACACACACACATTAAATTTTTATAACTAAAAATTTTTTTTTTTTAAATGGCATGGCTGAGGTTTGAACCCGGGTTCATCGGAATATCAGTCTGGTCACTTATCCCTTCGGCCATGGACGACTGTCTGCTCTTGGTAAAAATGAACATTATAATACATGTACTATAATAAATCCAAAACGACAGGTGTGGTCAATAAGTCCGGCTAGACACTTCGTTCGGAAAACTTACCCAGTGGGTCGTGTTGTGAAACAGAACAAGGGCCAGGTCTGCTGTGGTCACAATGGTCGGGACAGGCCATGGCTCTGGTGCGGCCTTCAAATAGCGAATGACTGGAATCCATTCTTTCCGAGGAATTATGCGTACCAGGTATATTTGCATTACAGGTACAGTGTACAACAGCCTGGCACCCAGTACGTGTATTCTTGCGAGATAACCACCCGCAGGAGGTTGTAAGACGTACAGACAGCATAACAATCAAAACCTGTACATGAGCATGTCGTTCTTTCTCTAGTCTCTCTTCTGGTCCTGACTATACGGCCCTACTCGCCATCTCAGCACGGACAATTCTTAAACCCTGCACAAGTACAGCACCAGTACAGCCAACTGTTGGCCGTTTTATATTTAATACATGGACATGTATAGTTTCTATTTACATGCAAATATTACTGTAGGCTACATCGAAAACAAAAATCTAATGCTATTAGAACAGCATACAAAACAAGAAATATGTCTGTTACGAAATAAAGTTATTGAGACAAACGGACGGTTATTCAAACAGTTTCACGATATGTACACATGTACATAATACTATTCATCTGCGGTAATACATGTATCTAGTATTATGGGTAACTACACAAAACATGAAACTATTGAAACAGATGGGAAAATATCCCAGAATGGACGGGTGGAATTGGTTGGGTCCCAGAGAGGGTCAACACCGTAAAGGGAGCTTGGTGGCCTTATTTTCACAGGGGGGTGTGTGTGTGTGTGGGGGGGGGGGGGGGTTTTTTGTTTTGGGGTTTAACTGACACATCAACACAATCACGGCTATATTGTGTCAAAGACGGAAAAAAAAAACGGTTACACGTGAAGAAGAAGAGAGGAAAGAGAGCGGGACAGAAGACAGGATTAAGGAGAGAGAGAAGAGATGTTATCCCTGGTACGTCGAGGATGGTATTCCATGGTAGACATCCCACCGAGAGAGGACAGGACCTCACTTTTCTTTTTTTTTTAAATGATTATTACATTTACATACATGTACATTTTATTAAGCCTTTCAACCCTAAGAAAGTAAGATTACCTCGGCTATAAGCGGCTGTCTGTTTTGATGAGAATTTCTGTGGGTAGAAATTACGGATTTGGACATTTTGCCCGGACAGCGGCACTCCGCCTACTCTTCAACTTTTGAACTGTTAAGAGTTCTTTAACTCTAAAAGTGTTAACTGAAAATGCTGGAGTGTCAGGAATTCAATAATGCCATTAATATTCTTGCTCACATAATGGCATTTGTGTCATGAGGTCATCATTATGAGAACCATGTTACAACACCACGTGCTGTTTAGAATGGAAGGAAATCCAGAGCAAAGTTTGATGAGCAAATCATTGATGAGATCGGCCCTTTAACACTTCTATGGTTAACGTGCATAATGTACACACGTCACCTCCGAAATATGTTCGCCCTTACCCGAGAGGTCTAGACGTCGGGGTTCCCTACCCAGGGGGAAGCCATTGAACCGTTGACTCATTGAAAAAGTGCGGGTTTTCGATCTCCATGTCCTTCCATCCATGATCCCCCGATGAAGGACCGCGAGTCGAATCCACAACCTCACGAAGTGAGTTGTTTTCACTATGTAGCAGACGCCAAATCACATGGCCACGGCGACCCCCAGGACCTCAGTTATCACCAGCACTGTTTACATGTATACATATCGCTCGACAGATCATGACGTCAGCCCCCCTCCCCCTCCTTGCGGGGGCCCATGGGTACATATATATATAGTATAAGTAGGCCTTTCAACCCTAAGGAATAGTATTATCCTGGCCTTAAATAGCTGCCTGATTTTGGTGAGAATATTTTGTGGGCAGGTTTCGACCTTCGTGTCCTTCCATCCCCCGATGCAGAACCCGCGACTCGATCCCGTCCTATTGTCTCCATGAGCAGACACGAAACCACAGAGCCACATGCGCCCTCCCCCCCCCCCCCTTTCCCCCCTACCAGGGGTATATACATGTACAGTGTAAGTAGGTTCCGTGTAGGTGGTGAAAGGCCGCCGTCGGTGGGATGTCTCCCATGGAAAGCTACTCACAGTGTTCCAGGGGTGACATCTAATTATGCATGGTTAATGAACGTCTTAATAAAGCGCGGATCTATTGGCTAGTTATAATACAGTGTACAGATATAAACTATTTATTTGACCTTTGCAACGGTGATGAACCACAGCACATGTGTCAGGATTGACAGATAGATAGATAGATAGATAGACAGATAGATAGATAGATAGATAGATAGATAGATAGATAGATAGATAGATAG
>JBCEWB010173508.1:0-10158 GCA_039654565.1 Peronia peronii
GTCTGTCTGTCTGTCTGTCTGTCTGTCTGTCTGTCTGTCTGTCTGTCTGTCTGTCTGTCTGTCTGTCTATATATCTATCTGTCTATCTATTTACCTATCCATCTATCCTCTATCTAGCTATTTGTCTGACTATCTTTTTCTCCCTCGTGTCACTTATATGCAGATAAATATTGTAGCTACTAATTTCATCATCACCTGAGTAGCCTATGAAAATGGATGCGCTTATATTATACACTGGTGTGGTTAAGACAGTGCCGTCACCTTGCCCCAGGCATGCCATTTAGTATTATGCCGCCAGTAATCTTTCATGGGACCATAACAATGCTTTGAAATTTGACTATGGGAACGTTCAGTCAGATGCCCATCCCACGAACATCGCAGGTGATTCAGATCTGTCTTAACCCTGAAAGTACCACTCATTAGTACATGTGGTAGAATGTCAGGATTGCCTATAATAGTACATAATATCAAGTAAAATGAATGGCAGTTTGTGTGAAAATAAATTCCATTACTAAGTGCGATGAACAAGTCCTTGATCAGATCGGCGCCGTGACGGTTAAATCTGATCTGTTGACTGCGCCGTAGCACAGTTTTACATAAAAACAGCAGTCTTTGGCTGCAAGTTTATTCAGACAGTGAGAGACGCGATATAAATTTAATTTGTATGCATCGGCGAAGACGTCATCACTGCATCTGTTTCCAATTAAAAGAAATGAAACATTTCTTAAGGTTTTCTTAATTTCAGTTTTCCCAAGCCATCCGTCTCGGTGCTATAATGTCAAGAGCTGGGTGGTAAAGAGGGTTTAAGAGAAAAAAAAAATGAGTATGGGCCTTCTTTGTTCTTAATTGTATGTTGTTGTTGTTTTTAAACATACATGTATAGATCTATGTTCTTTTTTTTTTTTTAATTTTACTTCGTCGTGCTTTTAACTTTCAACACTCGATCAGTATCCTCAGATATGTTATTTGTTGTTGTTATAGTTGCAGTAGGGTTTGTGGTTGTTTCTTTTTTATGCCCCCCCCCCCCCAACTCCCTCCTTTTTTTTCTTGTTGTTATTTGTTGGACAAGAGCAATCTCTCAAAAAACACCGTAAGCACATAATATATCATATACATGTATGAGAAATCTTTTAAATAAACTAAACAGAGGGCAAAATCTTCAGATATAAATAGAGTTGACTGTTAAATCAAAATAAGAGCATAACTATTAATAATTACACTCTGACTTTGGTTCTCTGACTAGGGTGGTTGTCGCGTGGTTTTTAGATGATATGTTGCTGTAGCTGCATACCAAAGTCGGAAATCTTCATACATGCAGGCTATGGTGAACTCGACTTGAGCCCGGGGAGATGATGGTGATGGTGACCATGGTAAGGAATGCCGATGAATCACAAAGCCAGTCAGTCACCTGCTGGTACAAAGACTTTGGACAGCGACTGAGTTTGGCGGGGGGGAGGGGGGGTGGGGGCGAGGACGGGATGACTGATCCCAAAGTCTACTAAGGAGCAAGAACTTCGGCTCTTGCTGCTCGTTAATGTCCAACCGGTAAGCAAAAACAAAACAACAACAACAACAAAAGGCGAATGACAAAAACAGTAACAACAATGTATAGATCTGTACTTCTCAGCAAGCGGAGAAAATACATCAGCGTCTCCGTTGGGTTTGTTGCGGTATTGATGGATTGTAGAGAGCGTCGAGTCTGTACTGTATGGAAGTAAGGGTTACACAAATGCCATCTATTATTATCATTACTGTAAACATTTCGACCAGCTTCGCTACTAATTGAGATATGTATGAAAAAC
This sequence comes from Peronia peronii, assembly GCA_039654565.1. NCBI lineage: Eukaryota > Metazoa > Mollusca > Gastropoda > Systellommatophora > Onchidiidae > Peronia > Peronia peronii. The sequence continues at coordinate 1,803 of JBCEWB010173508.1, forward strand.
TAGGGTTGAACACATCCATGTTAATCTTAGTGTCCGTTTCGGTGACGTGGGGAGTGCAAGTGTAAGTGCAACATCACGTGATTCAGTCATGAGTTTTTTTTATTTTCAAGTTCAAAGTCACACGTCTTGGGACGAAAATATCCCATCGTACCATCCACTTTCTCTATGTGTGACTCACGGCTGTGACTGGCGTTACTTATAAGGATGTGCACATATTTACACAGGGAGTGCACACAGTTTAATGAACTCCTTGCTATGTCGAGCAAGAGACTGTGTGTGTGTGTGTGTGTGATGTGTGTGTGTGTCCGTGTGCCTCTGTGCGCATGTTTGTGTGTGTGTGGCTGTATGTGTGTCAGTGAGGAGAGGAGAATGTGGCGGGAGGGGAGATGTAAATCTTAAACAAACCATTGTACAAATATACGACACGTAGAATTTAGCTGGGGCCCTGTCGCCTTTGTTTTTATTTTAAACTTTGACTTATTTTAGTTTGAAAACATTTGTAAAAAAAAAAAAAAAAAAGTATTGGATTCTTTTCATTTCTTTGCAGGTTTGGTCCTTGTCCTTTTACTATTAAATAGACATATATATGGAATCAGTTGTTGCTTGACGGCCGTTAGAGACCGAAGAGTCAGGTACTGGGTTTTTGACATGTATACATGTATAGATATGATAATGTGTTTTGACTGTCCAGTGCTGCTGTTGTAAGTGGAAGTTCCAATTTCAATATTTGAGACGTTCATTCCAAAAGGGTTGTTTATTACTCAATAAATACAACATTTGTAACTGAATATAATAAATAAATAGATAAATAAATAAATAAATAAGTAAATAGAAAAATAGTGTTCCAGTATTGTAATTGTTATGAAAGGTTGCCCCTTGATTCTCATTAGAAGCCAGTTTTGGTCGAGGAAAGATGGCGATGAAAATTGAAATAATGAGTATCTTTGAGGAACCTAGTCTAATAATTTCTTCTTTTTTTTTTTTTTTAAGCGAAATGCGCAAGCGGATGAATGAGCGAGTTAGTGAGTAAGTGAGTGTGAGTGAGTGAGTTAGTGAGTGATTGAGTAAATGAGTGTGAGTGAGTGAGTGAGTGAGTGAGTGAGTGAGTGAGTGAGTGAGTGAGTGAGTGAGAGTGAGTGAGTGAGTGAATCGGCGAATAATGGGTGAAGGAAACAGCGAAGGAGAGAGAGAGAGAAAGAGAGAGAGAATAAGTGAGTGAATAACGTGAATAAATGAGTGAGTAAGTGTAGGTGGAGGATTAGCTGAATGACGACCATAGAAGGAAACTCATTCGTGATCGAAACTAGGCTCAGCTGCACAAGTGGGCATGACTGTGCTCCCATTTCACAACATATTATTATGACCGACCTGACGCGACAAATGTGGGTCTGTGGGTCACCGTCACTGGTCAAGGGTCACTGTCCAGTGAGTCATCATGTCCTGTCCTATAGGATAAATAAACCTCTTAACCTTTTCTTTGTTCACTATTGGTTTCTTTTCATCTCCAGGTTTAAACATCTTCAAAAAACATAATCGGCCGTCGGCCAAATTACTTTTTAAAAATGGCATTATGCATTGCTGATAGTGAAGGTTGGGGGAAGGAGGTGTAGAGATCATTATCATGTGCATGTATAAATCTTAAAGTCTGGTTTGCCTGTTTCTTTGAGATGCACGTTCTTATAATGGTAGTTAATAGTGGGTGTGGTGTCTGCTCAATTAAAATTTTATGTTCTTTTTCTTTCTTTCTGTCTCCTGAATTTAATTTTTTCTTTCTTTTTTTCCGTATTTCGGTATTTCTTTGTTTGTTTGTTTCTTTGATTCTTTGTTTTCGTTCTTTATTTATTTATTTCCTTCCTTTTTTTCCTTCTTTCTTTTTTCTTTCTTCATTACATTACTTCTTTCTTTCATCAGTGCTTTACATGTTTCTTTCTTTCTTTTTTTTCCATCTTTCTCTCTTTTCGGTATAACAACGCATCTGCACAGCTAACGTCACATTAGGCGCTTTGCTAATGAAGGCAGGGTGAGTTTTTGAAGGAATGAAATAGTGAGTACAAAATAGTACGTTGTCACTGTCGGGCAAGCCGCTCGGACCAGATCAGAGAGAGAAGAATTAATCTACCACCCGTAGATCAGGCTCTGCTGACGCCAGCAGCGTTCCCAGCAGCTTTGCCAGATGGCTGTACCCGGTCCACTTTCTCAAGGCTGGGGTCATGTTCCACTTTTACCCCCTGAGCCAACTTACCAGTTCTCACACACAAGATCTCTCATCACAGGTATTATATCCAGATTTATTGCACGATTATTGCAGAAATTACTCGTTATTTCTTTCCCTGTGCCGAGTGAGGTTCTATACCCACGTAAATGTAAATGCCCAGAAAGGTCACCCAGTATGTAGTGATATGACTCCCTTGTTTGCTGGATAAGGGAAATTGATCGTTACAGGAACAAGTTCTACATCCACATATTATATATCAACGCTCATGAGAGACATCAAGGAGGTAGTGATATAGCTTAGGTAATGATATAACTTCACTGATTCAATTGTGATCTCAAATTTAGCCAGTTCACAACATAAGGAAAAGTGTAGAATAAGAATTGATTGACAAGAATTGTCTGATACCTTTCTTCTTTGTGCCCAGTGAGGGTCGACATCTACAACAAATTTCAATGTATTATAACCGGTCGTAAACGTCATGGAAGACGTGAGAATAATTAAACTTCATTGACATAGTAGTTAACTGGAATGTCTAGTCCAGTCCACTTGGTGAGGGAAAGTGTTGGAAGACACATCTAGTTTAGGGTAGTCCTTGTAAATATGAGATTTCTTCAACCTGGGAATCGCCTCGGCTTATCTTTGTGTGTGTTTGAGAGGTCTACGGTCAGCACCGAAAGAGAAATAGTGGGCTTTTTCTTTTATCTTTGTCTCTTCATTATTTTATTTTATTTTATTTTATTTTTTTCATCATCAAGATTCAACACTGGTTCTTATTTTTACTACCCTTACAATTTCGAGGATAGGGAGTCAGAGACGATGGTGTGTTGATAGCTGTTGTTACTTAGAAATACAATCATGTATTGGTAATAAACTAGATGATTGGATATCAACAACAGACGGGCAAAGTTTTGAAACTCGGCGTTTCTAGGCATCAGTGATGTCACATTCTACAGCTGGAGTCCCAAACTTGAGTATGCCTATAAAAATGACGAAAATGATTGTAGGCTGACGAGCACGGCTGAGCCCAGAATCTAGACATTTGCTTGAAGAGCTTGGTCTTAAAGGCCACAGTGAACTTGATCTGAGATCTACATAATGTAATATTGAATTGTGAGGCTATTGCTCTAAATAAAATATACTTTCGATCCAAAGATGTATCATACACTTGAAGGACAATCATGTACATTTATGAACTAAAAGCAAGTCGTGAGCTAGCCTCACATGCATGCCGTGAGTAGATATCAAAGAGCATGACACACACAGCCAAGAATAGATAGAACAAGTGACTATGCCGTCACAAGTGGTAAGGCAGGATTATTCTTGCATTTTACCCTCATGGCACAATGGTCAGCCTGATGTGGTATTTTTACAGTAACATTTGTTTATATTGGCTGCTGCAGATTATACACATGATCTGGTGACTGATGTCTTTGTCTATACAGGATGAGCGCACTTAACTCAGACAAGTGCTCACTCATGCGCCATCGTTTAAATTTCAACGTTTGTGATGACTTATTCTTTTTTTTTTTTTAAGAATGTATAGAAACCACCTCATCATCGCCAAAGACCAAACACAATTAGAAAGAAAAATTAAAGCTACTGGTTATCATCCCGATATAACAAGACTGACCAGCCAGATAGGACACCCGACAAGTCTTTGTCCGGTTAAATCTCAACTTTGCCACCTGTCAAGGCTGAGTTAACAGTAATATAATAATTTGAGAGTTGTTTAGCACGGAACATAAGATTTCAAATACCTCCGCTGTAAGATTCCTGTTGCTGTGTAACCATCTTCGTTAACTTGGTTTTTCAATGTCTGTTGCTTCAGTGTGTAAGAGAGTAATCCTAGCAGATGGTTGGGTAAGGTTTGAACTCAGAGCCGTCATGTTGAAACTGAGAGAGAACTGACAACCGTGTGACATGACCTGCATGGCGGAGGAAAAAAGAGGTAATTGAAAGCGTCAGCTAAAGCATCTGTAATCTCTTTGAATCGCAACAATTACTTTTGACTGATGGGTTCCGACATAACTTTGCAAGTTTCCTTAGTTACTTCCTTGTGGTTTCTACATGGCTGGCCTTGAGAATTGAAGGAACCGCTGATGTTCTCGAGTGAAAAGTTGTCAGAAAATGGTAGGAAATAGTGCGTCACTGGACGCACCGCTGGTTCCCATATTCGCAGGGTGAGGAAAGTAGCAAGGATGTGTGTGGAGACCCCGCAGTGATGGCGGCGATGAGAGAGAAAAATAATTATCCAGATCAAATTTAGTCAGAGGCGAGATGAAGAAATGTTTTTGAAGAAAGCCATTGAAAAAAAAGTTCGTTCCTTTTGATTAATGTAGATTTATTTTCGTTGCATAAATGAATTATTCTTTGGTGTTAAATGAATCCTAGTAGAGGAAAAGAAGGAAGCGTGTTAATGGTGGAGATGATCAGAGCAAAAAGACACAACGACTGAAACATTATCTGAAAGACATGGTCTGTACTGTAAGCTGGTGAACACTGTCAGCTGACAGAGACTGAGATAACAACAATGGATCTGATCACACTGTCGTGGCAAGTTTGTCGTTGGGTTATCTCCCGCCCAATACAGACAAAATTATTCTGTCTTATCTTCCACACCAGAGACTGATAACAGTAATGAGTTGTACCCTTGTACTCTAGTAATTACACCTTAAAGAAGCTAACTCATTTCGATTACCCGCTAATATTTGCAATCTCTTTGACACGGGCGAGCATAGCATGGTCTTGAAACCGTTAGAGCAAAACAAGCCCTTCTGTGTCATTTAAGACAATTGCATCGTAATCGTTGAGGCTGTATGATCCTGATTTTGACTGCGGGAGGTGAGCAAAGAATGGTTTGAAGTTCAGTAATTCGTTCACGCGCAGCTTTCAGAGAGCGTTTGCTGATACATTAGCTCTCACATAGACAACCACTTGGCTAAGCTGTAACGTCCTGTCTTTCTCAGTTCTCATCCTGTCAGAGAAAAAAAAAGTGCCGATGAAGTAAATAATAATAATTTTAAACATTGTACTTGCCAACGAATGAAGCAGCAGTTGCTTATAAAGTACAACCACACAGTCTCACAATGCACAGAAAACACTCAGTTTATTACAAAAATCCTTCTCTTTCAGAGACCATCCTGATGCATTCAACTTTTTGATGGCAGTAAGAGCATTAAATTTAGTAGAATGGACCAAAAACATTTTGGAAATGCGCGGACGATGAACATACATGCGCTGCTGGTGGATATATTAATTGTCCGGTGTCCAAATGTCCAAATAGTACGAGACCAAAAATAAAAAAAAAAGTCACTTATGGGGCAAAATATTTACATCTCCTACAAAGCAACGTGGGCTTTAAATTTGAGGGAAAGAGGTTAGAATTTAAATCGAGACTTTGGGTTTACGAAGAAAGTACATGGGTGTGGTATATGTATTTGTCTTATAAACGCTCAAGTATTAAAACTCAAAATGTTATCTCTTTACTGCATGCCAAGCCTACATTATTAGGCTGCCACTTTATGCGTTTAATAAATCGGTGAGTGACTCCATTGGGCGAGCTTTTCGTTTTCTTTTTACACTTAACAGGCAGATGAATGTGTTTCCATAAATAACTACCCCTATGCCCTCTGTCTCTGTGGGGTGGGCTACATACAACATTTTTTAATATCTCGAAAAGACTTTTCAAAATAAAAGCATATCACCATAATTTGCCAAATCGGAAATGACGCAAAGCGGGCAAAGTTGAATGAGGAAGAAATCTAGCACTTTTAGTCTAAAAAAGCCACGAGACTCCCGAAAGATTTTATGGCAAAATGTTTGCGACCTTGGGCTGGTTAACAAATCGACTTGCATGGTACTTGACTTATGTAAATGTTGTGTGCTTGAGATTTAAACATCGCTGATACTGTCAAGCCTTGAGAAGTATGACAGCAACGTGTCAAGTTAGGACAAGATGACTGGAAAGGATCATGGACATATTGATGTTGGCATCTTGAGAGGCTGTGTAAGGGGTCATTGTAATTATGTAAATCGTTGTTGTTCATGTTAAAATTGAAAGGATGTGTTGAGGGTAACAAAGAGGCCTTCGACACGTTGATGAGAATGCGGATGTCCTTTTGAAATTGAAATATGTTTGACAGCAACACAAACAAAACTGACATTACCGGAGCTATATATTTTTGCTTCTTTAAACGTGGCTATTATTTTTTGTTTGTTATTGTTGTAGTGCCGTTGTTGTCGCTGTCGCTATCGTATTGTGCGTTTTTTTTTTTCCTGTTTCAATCTTTTTTTTTTTTTCCTGTTTCATATTTTTCGTCATGTCATTAGTCTTCCCGTCTTCCTCATCTTGCTTGTGATGCAGTGTGGATGTAGATAGGTCGTGGTGTGATTGTGAGAATGATGGATGGTCACGGCAACTGGTCAAGGGTTAAACTAGTGGTCAGTCAGTCCATAGTGGTTTGGATGTTAAACGAACTAGTCAGTCACAACCAACTGATGATCTCCATGGAGCGTATAAAAGAGAAATGAGAGTCTGTTTTGAAGGAGAGAAGAAGGAAGGGGAGGTGGGAGGTGGCAGGACTAGGCTTCTCGAGCCAGTCTTCAAAGGACATTTTATTACACTGCAAGGGATCCCTGAACAGCTTTCCATTTTATCTACCAGCTTGTCCGACAATACTAAAACATCTTTACTTATTAAGAGATCGACAAACTGTTGAGCCATCAAAAACGCACTTTTGAAACTTTAAGAATTTTGCATCCTCTCCGAGATCGATGTCAATCGAGATGGTTTAAAATGAGGATCAGATAGGCTACAACTCGGCTTCCCCAAAATAACGGTGCATTCACACCAGAAGAGTCGTTCTACCGACATCGTTCTAACTACATCGCTTTAACGACATAAGAACGAGTAATGTGTTCACACAGATAAAAAAAATCGGTCGTCATTAGATCTATATTAAAAAATCAGCAGGCCTATATAATCATTCAAAAGTACTAAACGTGCGATTACAGGTCATCCAATTAAATATAATTTAAATTGATGATGATGATTATGATGATTGAATAACTGTTGCCGAGGTTGTGAAAGAAGAAAACGAATGGGAAGGTGGAGGAAGAGGAGAAGGAGGGAAATAATAATATAAATTATTATTATAGATCTAGATCTAATTGCCATCGCAGTGATGATGAAAGATGAAAACGGATGATAATGAGGATGAAGCTGAGGAACCATCGATGAGGATGAGGTTGTTCATGTAGCAATTTTTCTTACAAAATATTATTCTTGTGCACTTTTTTTTTTCAATATATTCGAGTTTTAATTAAAGATACACATTTATCTACTACTGTGTTAACAATAATAAATTATATTAATGTAAAATTGAAAATCCTACCGTCAGTATTTTTCTCGCTTATCTCACTCCAAGCTTGCACAGCATAATGCATGTATACATAATCTTTACTTGTTTTATCATAAAGACCTGATTAAAGCTTCGCACTCTGCAGTATCCATTATGGCTGTATCCTTTTGTCTCAAATTATTGAAAACTACACAGTTAGATCTAGATGTAGATCTAGATCTAGAATCTGTCTCATTCATTTCCCAATTTTCCTACACACTTCACAATGAATTCAGCATAAGTTTGCACTATCTTGATCTATTTGAATTTAAGAAAAAAGTATTTTCATTATTATTGACGAATCGCCTCAATTTTTGGGGGACCACCCTTCCCTGATTCGGAAAGGTCAATTGAAAGTTTGCCCAGTCCAGCCGTCCAGACCGGATATTCCATCGACGTGCCCCGAGATGACGCGTTTCGCTGAATCAAGGGCCGACAGTCAGTGAAATTTTATTGCAGCAGTAGTAGTGAAAAGTAGTTAAACGACTTATAAGTCGTTCGCCCGACAAATTAAGTTTGATATGAATAACGATTGATGATAAAGAGAGATTTTGTACACTCTGTCGTTAGAGCGATGTCCTTCGAACGATATCGATAGAACGATTCTTCTGGTGTGAATGCCCAGTAAGAAAACTAGAATCGTGAGACAACCCGTGGAATTACTAGTAGGCCTGTGCATGACCGGTCATGATAACCGGTTATATCGGTCATGGACTCATGAACGATTAACCGGTTATGATGA
>JBCEWB010173518.1:0-10158 GCA_039654565.1 Peronia peronii
TACATACATACATACATACATACATACATACATACATACATACATACATACATACATACATACATACATACATTTTAAGCTTTTCGAGATAATGAAATGTATCTTAATTTCCAAATCAAAAGAACTGTAATTATTTTTATCATCATAAGATCTTGGACCATCTCTTGCATATTCACATATGTAACAATATGTATTAATTTTTTTTAAGACTGCGCCAGTATTTCTGGGCTTTCATGGTTTATTAATGAATATTTTCCATGTCTATGAAACTCTACCAAAGATTTGTTTGTTTTGTTTTGTTTTTGTTTTATTTTGTTTTTGTTTGCTTTTTGGTTTTGTTTTGTTTTGTTTTTTTATTATTGTTCTATGACTGGTTTCCAGGAGTGAGACATGGAGAGGAAGACATTTCTCATTTTGTCTCCTCCTCTTCACGTTCCCTCCTTATCCGTGAAAAAAAAATGAAAACAAAGACACTCATTCAAACAAACAAATGAGATACAAGACATAACAGAAGAAAACAAAGCAAAACTATTGTGCTGACTGTGGTCTATGGTCGTCGGAGTCCAGTTCAGAAGTTCCTGAGGAGAAGACAATTCACATACATTTCTCGACTCCACCCAGGCTAAAATACATATCCGACTATAGACAAAAAATGTTATTGTTAGATTGATAAGTATTTAACAAACAGTCACCGTGTCCTCTTCCCAGGTAGCTGACAGCCTACATGAGTATCTCCATTGAATCTGTCGTGTTAATAATAGTTAATAGAATGTAAAGCGCCCAGAGCCCGAATTGTACGGAAATAAGTGCTATTATTTGTTATTGCTATTATTCTAACGAAAATGTTGGTAGTTATATTATAACAAAGTGATATCCATTATCATTTGTTGTAGTTGTTGCCAGTATTATCATAACAAAAAGACGTCCCCTTGTGGGATCAGTTATACGCAAAAATACCTGCATAGTCTCATCGTGGCAGCTGAGGATTTAATTCGTGTCAGTCATGGATACGCCCAGCCATAGTCAGCTGTAAGCCACCTCGCTAATCTCCTTTCCCATTCTCTCCTCCAGCGTGAGTATGTTGTCATTACAGAAGATCCCCATGGGTTGGCGTGCCAAAGGACCATAAACCGCTCACCATCATTTACATAGTTCCACTCTAGAAGATGGTACATTCACCTTTTGTTCATGACTGAGAGATCGTTGTGCCCAGCCCTATTTCTTCTCTTTGCCAGACAAAAGAGGTGTTGAACAAGCAGTGTAAAAAAGAAAAAAACTCACTTTGTGGTCTTTGCTTGAAACCTATGTCATGAAAAATTCATTTAAAAAAGAAAGGGGGGGGGGGGGGTTATAAAGAGATTGTTTTCTTCTTGTTGTTATAATTTTTTAAAATGTTTTGGTGATCACTCTTTTGAAATGTTTGCTTCCATGACCGAGAAATAGGCCTTTTTTAACCAGCTGTCCAGCGCTAGATGAACACTCAAGTTACTTAACAAAATTATACTTCCGGTCTATTAGAATGGTTCAATTTATCTTAAGGCCTGTTCTATCATTACACTTGATGTTTACCAACCACCGTTTCTGGACTCATACTTAGATGAGAATGTTAGGACAAATGACTGGCATTTTTCTGTGATGATAGGACACACGGGTCGCAATAGGTCGCCATGTTTTTTTTTTGCAAATATATCATAATATGGTATAATAACAACCGATCACGGTTCATGTGTGCATGCAGAGTGCACGTGTCAGTGCCATGAATATTCCAAATTGCTGCCGGCAATGGCATTCAATTATCATATTGACCAATATTTATGAATTTGACTCGGATCCAAAGCGGCCATGAGTCTTTCAGTTAAAACACGACAGTATCGTAAAATACGTTTGGGGCCATGAGAATGAGAGAAAAACAAGTCTTATGATGATGTTGTTCACGTTTGAGTTAAATCTCACACCATTTAAGGTTGCTATCTGCCATGCATTTTAAGACCTATCCCACGATCAATAGCCGTAATTCCTGATTTCATATACATGTGCATACATATGCATGTATATTTAAATGACAGGGAGGATTCAAAGTGACTTTTCAGAAAATCAAATTGCGTTAAAAATTTTTCTGGCAACGATTCGCCCTCTGATGGGTTTCTCCCGAATGGCGCAGATATAGCTGAGGGAATCTGAGGTTTGGTGGGGAGGAGTGAGCAAGTAAAGTATCTCTCATTACTTCCAATCCCTTTCAGACACGACTCCATTAATCGAGTTTCAGTGGGAACAGAAGGGACAGGATGGGGCAGGGATAAAAGTGTGTGTTAGTCTTGTTATAGGTGGAGGGTGGTGGAAACAGACCAAATCTAGAGCCTGAACGAATTGACAAATATACCAAATTAGTTTTGGGATGTTGAAGCCATAGACCAAGTTTAGAGTTTGAAGGAATAGACGCATTGACCAAATTAGTATTGGGACAGTGGAAGCATAGATCAAGTTTATAATTTGAGGGAGTAGACGCATAGATCCAACTAGTATTGGTAATGTGCAAGCATGGACCAAATTTAGAATTTGAGGGAATAAACGCATAGACCAATTAGTATTGCGGTGGTGAAAGCATGGACCAAATTTAGAGTATGAGGATGTAAACACCAAGACTAAATTCGTGTTGATAGAAAACAAAATTGAAGAGGTCGGGTAAAGAAGGGGTGAGGAAAAAAAAAAAAAGAACATCATATTCCTGCTTCTATTGTAAGTTAGTTCACATCATAAAGAGACTTTCCGGGTAAAGTGATCCACTGTTTCTTTGTGATTGTTACGCTTAGCTGTATTCTTTTATAGTCGGCTAAATCAGCGTCAATGAACGTTCTGAATTTCATAGCACTTGTGTGGTAGTCGTGAACATTTTGTTTGTCAGACAGATTGTGAATTGTCACACGATGGGGACACATGGCTTATGTCTTCATTATAAACACAGGTCGTTATGGCGCAGCCTAGACGTCCTTATAACAGGCCAAACACCCGGTAGTCATTGAAGGCTGATAGTTTACATCGAGCAGATGTAAAACGTTATCGTGGCAAAACCAGTAACAAGAGGCCAAACTGTCGACTTTTAAAAATTTTATTTCTTTAAATCATAAAGACAATAATTAATGAAACAAAAATCAGTGACGTCAAAACATTCATCAAATTCAAATACCATGCAAAAAATATTAAACTTTTACAAAAATGGCCAAATTAAGAAAGGGCCGCCAAATCTGTGAGCACCATGCATGCGAAATTCAACAGGAGTCATCCGATCTGATTTTCGCACCCCGAAATCTCCTATCTCAGAATGAAATTGTCCAAACTACGTGATGACATTTTTGCAGTTAGAACATTTTTTTTAAAGCTAGCCTGCAATGAATTGGGTTACCTGTCCTGTTTGTAGGGACGCTTAGCGTCTTAGTGTTATTCGGTACCAATTCTTATACCATATCACTAAGTATCTTGTTAAGGGAAAAGCCTCATAACGGGTCCCTGATTGTATCGAAAATGTATATCTCGCTGGTTGTAATGTTTACCTACACTTCTCAGTGCTGTTACAATGGAAAGAACCATAGTAACTTAAATGTGAATTTTCACCGGGACAATCTTAATACATATATACGACTAATATTATTTATAGCATTGCTCGCTCATTCTTTTTCTTTCTTCTGTTGTTTTTTCTTTTATCCATGTTATCTTTCAATCAGTTTTTTTATCTTCTCTTGCCCATCTAAGTATGTATTTTCTTCTTCTTCTTCTTCTTCTTTCTTCTTCTTCTTCTTTTTGTATTTCTTCTTGTTTTTTTTTTTTTTTTACTTCTTCTTCTTCTTCCTCTCCTTTTTGTACCCTTCCTCTTCATTCCATTTTTTCTTCTCCCTTATCTCTGTTTCCGTCCCCTATTTTTGTTATTTTTCCTTTCTTGCCTTATTTTTTCCCTGCCCTTCTGTTCAAACCTGACTGATCAATATTTCACAGCCAATGTAAAAAAAAAAAAAAAAAAACAGATACCATTGACCAGTAATAAAAAGAAAGTAAATTCACAAAAAGATAGAATGAGCTGTCAGTAGTAATATAACCTTGATTTAGCAGCGATAGATCTTTATCAGCTTGTAAAGTAAGCCTGGTTTTCTCCCTTGGTGACGTTAAGCTTGATGTATTGGATCGCAAAATCACGTGCAGGACAACAGACTTCCTTCTCTTGGTGGGAAACCCTGATGGGAGGCTGTAGTTCTAAACTAAACTCCATTCTCCCTCTTTGGAGAGGTGGGGGGAGGAGGAGGGGGGGAGTCTTCATTTCATTCCACAATTTTTGCATCTAGCTGTTCTATTTTGTGCCACTTCACTTCAGTGATAAATTATGCTGGCGAGATGGTTCTTGTCTTTTCTATTTCATTCAAATGTTTCGTATCATCCTACTGCAATAATCAATTATATTTAATAAGTTTTTTTGCTATTTTGTGTCTTATGATTTCATTTGTTGATTTTGTATCAATATATTGCAATAATAAATCATGCAGTTTGGTTAATCGTTGTCTATTTATTATTCTATTTGACATTTTTGTGCTAAATGTGTGGCAATTACAAAGAGTGCTCTCCAGAAACTCATTGGTCGATCGTATGTGCCACACGATGTTCAGCTTAATACGCTGTGTCTTTGATCGATCCACAATGAGTTATTAGTATTACGGGGACGACCATATTACGATTAGACTAGCCTAATGGTCTTGATTTGGTCCACATTTTGAAATGATCAAGAAATATATGTATTTCGCTTCTTCCGTGAAAAAAAAAATCATTGAAAATGTGCTGTCCTCATACAGCCATGACACTAAAAAAAATACCTTCTCTGTCACTACAACTTTAATTTGTTCAAAAGAGAGTAAACAAATAAAGAAAGAACAAAGTTAGCCCTTACCTTTCTTGAAATTAGTATCGCTATTAGTTTCGCAAATACTGAGTCACTATAACTCAGGCTGTTACATGTTCTATTGTGGTGTTGCCGACATCACCATAATTTCTCAAGTTATTTCTAGATCTGCCTGGCGCAGCCTTATCTCCACTGGACTGTCCAAATTCGAAAAAGAAGATAAGGACACCGATGAGCAAAGAAGACAATAAATAAAATGTAACGAAAAAAATTAGACCGACATAATATGCTGCTCTTCACCTGCAGACATTGAAATAGGTCATGCTCATCAAACATCGGTAGATGTAGCCACAAAAGCACCGCAGAAGCAGGAGAGGACAGCCAGTCTAAATGATTGTCATACGGCACAATTACAAAAAAAAAACAAAAAAACACTGCTTCGATTGTCTGCTCCGACGAAAAGAGCTATAGAAATGTAGTGCTTCTAGAGCTAGTGCATCTGCCACAATTTTTGTTATGAATCCACTTTCAGTTCTAATTTTGCCATTGCTGTTGTGAATTTTGTAGTTTCTGTTGTTTTTATTACTGCACGACTATGGCATCCTATATTTGTTCTTACCGTCACAACTAATGGGTCAATACAATTCCGAGATTAGTAGTCAAGTTGTTTTTCGTGCATATCACTTCATTACAAATGCCACTCTATTCTCACCAAGCCATTTATAGTTTTAGTTATTTTGATCTGACTTCTCTTAGCATTTTCAGAACAGCATAATCAAAATGATTATTTCCACTTTATCATGATCCGCATTCTTTCATGTCTTGTTCAGTCGGTGTATCATTCCATCTACAACCACCGTACGAACGTCTGCAAACCCAGACAGCACAGTTAGAACGTAGAAAAAACTAAACGTGTAGGGCCGGTTAAAGGGAGAAGCGCGTAAAATTATCTACCCAATTCCCTGACACTTTGAATATCATTTCTTTATTCGCCACCCAAACCACAGATATATTTGGAAAAACAGGGAAAAAAACAACATAAATGGCACAAAAATAAAGCAAATGCAGTTTGTATTTTGTACAGAGAATGATCTTCTGTTCTGATCTCATTCTCGGGCTCCTTGTCTCAGGCTGAGATCATTGTGAAGCAATAAACAGTCGATGAAATGGGAGATTTGTCACAGTTTCTCTGAGGTAATTGTTTCACTGGTCCAGAATAAGGCAGATTGATACTGCAATCAAATCTTAGCTTCTTCTTTTACTTTTCGTTCCCATTTCTTTCTTTTTATTTTTCTTTTCTCACTAGGCAAACAATCGATATGTCTCATATTTTCCTTATTTAGATCACTGGTTCGTTTACTGGTCCAAATTACAGCAGATCGGGGTTGCAAATTTAAATCTGGCTTTTTCTCTTTAATTTTTTATTATTTTTATTAAAGATATCTTTCTTGGAGTCATCTGGCTTTCTCTCTAAATATGCCTCTATAAAGTGTCCCTGTGACTGATTGCTGTGTATCCCCTAGGAAATACTCGGGTTATCTGTGAGATGGAAGATCGCCCATTACATCTCGCTGAAGTTGTGTTGTATTTCTCCAGCTTTTATCGTATATTTCTGTTCTCATTGTCGTTGCTGTTGTTGTTTCTGTCAGTGTGTGGAGTGAAGCAGTGCAGTTAGAAAATAGTTGATGAAGTTTCAAAAAATAGTACTACTAAGGATAATAACTGCCCCCCCCCCCCCCAAAAATAGACGGTCAGAAATTTGAAATGATTATATTTTACAAGTGTTTCACATTTTGTGCAATAGGTGTGATTTCATTAGAAAATGGTGCTATCCTTATATTGTCATTATGCTAACGAATTTTTGTCCCCAGTTCTTAGCCACACTTAATTTGCTAAATAAATTTTTAAAAAGTAAGTAAAATAAATAGATAAATAAATGAATAAACAGGTCAATAAATAATAATAAATAAATAAATAAATAGATAAGCAAAGAAATAAACAAGCACGGGAATAAATAAATAATAAATAAATAAAACAAATAAATAAATAGATAACAGTTTCAAAATGAATGTTTTTTCATCTGCAGATCTGAAACTTGAAAGTTTTTTTTCTAAATAATTTCTTCACAACAATGCTTAAGAGAGAATAAGTTCACCTTCGAAGCTCTGTTTTTTTGTTTGTTTGTTTTGTTTGTTTTTGTTGTTGTTGTTGTCGCGTATAAATTGTGTACTCACTCCCTGAGATAAATAGAGGTCGTGTAAAAGCTGAATGGATTTACCAATACTGCGAGAGAATAAACACTTAAAAGAAAAGAGCAGCTTCAATCTCGTGTAATGATCACAGAAAACGTCACAGACCCGCGTCTGTCGGCAGGGAATGACAGCTCCCAGTCGCCCCGGCGCATCTTCTAGCAATCAGATTTGTGAAAATCAACACGATTCATTTGCCAGTAGTTCATATTCAACTAAGCAAAAACCTGGAAATTCCCGACGGAGTGTATGTACCCTCTTGTTGAAAATTGAACACCCACTGATGTTTTGTTACCGCTCCACGAGATCCGAGAACAATTGTCACCGGCCCCGTGCATCTTTTATGTGCTTTTCTATGTCAGTGGCAGTGAAAGTTTGGAGTGTTTGTACCCTCCTACTAAAATTCCAGCCGTTCGCTTTGTCGAAATAGATCTATTGATGGTACGTTTCGTTTTCGTGTTGTTTGTGTTCCACCACTGATGTGTTGCCTTGGTCTTAGTGCAGAATCCAAGTTATTAGGCCCATTGTTTTTGAAAGAGACCGAAGTCGAAAGAAATATTCTTTTTAACCTTAGAGATGTCGATGAGCCAGTCTTCTAAAAAGGATTCACTCATTATATTTAGCATTTCATTTACTTTCCAAATGACAAGCAAATCATTAATAATATAGTCTTAATTTGTCATTAACGCTTCAACTGTTATCTCTTGAATAGTAACTGAACAGTTTCTTGACCAGACAGAAAAAAAAAGAAAGAAAGAGAGACAGAAAGGAAGAAAGAAAGACAGAAAAAAAGCAAAGAAAAAAGAAATGAGAGAAAATGGAGAAAGAAAGGAGAGAAAAAAAGTGAAGGTTAAAAAAAAGAAGAAAGAGAAACTCAGAGAACACTGGGAAAATTGAAAAACCAATAAACAAATGAACTAACGAAAGAAAAGCAGAGAAAGAGAGAGAAGATGACAAAGAAATAGAAAAACAGACAGATAGACGGACAGACAGACAACGGACGGTCACACAGAGGGACGGGCAAAAAAAAAAAAAAAAAAAACAGATAGAACATAGATATAAGTAAAGCAATGGGTAGAATCAACAACATTCCGCGAGCCTCAAGTGACATTATCGGGCCTTCTCATGACCATTTTTAGAAAGAAAAAAAATCCCAAGGTAGAAGTGAGAATGGGCGACTGCACTGAATGGACCATTGAAGTTACAAGATGATTTGAGCGAACACAGTATAATATAATTCAATCAAAGGATGAAATACAGTTGCCACTTTGCAGTAAATCACCTTCTCTCTCCCTCTCTCTCTCTCACTCTCTCTCTCTCTCTCTCTCTCTCTCTCTCTCTCTCTCTCTCTCTCTCTCTCAGTCTTCTGAATCAATAAACCAACTCTAAGAAAACAACAATAACAAAAGTGGGTACATTGGGGTGATGTTCGTTCGAGTTGCCCCGCCAAAAACTGCCATCTGCTGTTTTCCATTCTGTTGCGAACCACTCTCCTCCTAACGTCATCCGATACAGAACACAGAAAGAAGAGTATGCGAGCTAATGGGTGGAACTGAACTCAAAGATATCAGAGCACGCGCGAACTAACTCAGATTGCACTTAAGAACAGAATAGCGCAGTTGTATTGTCAGCAATGGAAAATCACACGAGAAATTTCCATTCGCTCCATTATAGTTGAGAACAATGGGGATTGTTTTTAACCAGTCGTGTCACTTTTCTGTGTCAGATACAAGACATGTTAAAGAGGCAGTGTAAAGAAAAAAAAAATCACTTTTCTCAAAGTTGTCTGACAGGTTAATCACAGGAATAAGTTAGCATGATCATTTTCTTTTTCTGGACACCGTGTGCGTGTGTGTGTGTGAGAGAGAGAGAGAGAGTGTGTGTGTGTGTGTGCGTGCGTGTGTGTTTGTGTGTGTGTGTGTGTTTCATTTTTTTTCAAAAAGTGCGTTTCAAGCACTGAGCCCAAAAGTGATTATTCCCCCTTTTTTATCGTATTTATTCAGCGCCCCTTGTGTGTGGCAAAGGAAAGTAATAGGGCTGGTCAAAAACAACCTTCACTGCTGGAAAGAACTGGCGGGAATAGTAGCAAAAAAATATATTAATAATAAAAGAGAAGAATAATGTATTAGAAAAAATGATTTTTTTTTTTAAATGAAGAAGAAGAAGAGGCCAGGATAAAGAAGGATCACGCCCAAATGGTAACGTCGATTTCTTCACGACGATTGCAGACATAATGGAACAGTTTGTGACTAGCAGAGGTCTAAACAGATGCGGAACTGATGTTGTCTTCTTCTGGAGGAAACGGTCCAGCGTTAGTATTCGGAATAATTGTGTCCTAACCAGTCCTACGGAAGAAAATGAACAAGAACGGGACGAAAATTTACAAGATAGATGCATTGGACAAGAATATCTAGCTAGTTGCTGTTCAGCGTATCATATCTACAGGAAGGTGATCAATAACTTACAAATAGAAACTCAACACGACAAAAATCTGGATGTCACTTTCCGTTTCATAGTTCGAGTTGTTTGTCTGTTTTTATCCCTAGCAATCGCCATTTATGTGCATAAATCGCCAGTCAATTACTGGTTTCCCAGAAATGAGTGGAATACAGAAAGAAACAAAGAAAGAAAGAGAGATAGAAAGGATGAAAGAAAGACAGAAAAAAGAAAAAGCAAAGAAAAAAGAAAGAAGAGAAAATGGAAAAAAGATGGAGAGAAAGAAAAGTGAAGGTTAAAAAAAGAGAAACAAGAGAAACTCAGAGAACGCTGGGAAAATAGAAAAACCAATAAACAAATGAAGTAACGAAAGAAAAACAGAGAAAGAGAGAGAAGATGACAAAGAAAGAGAAAAACAGACAAATAGAAGGACAGACAGACGGACAAATGGTCACACAGGTGGACGGGCAAAAAAACAGACAGAACATAGATAGACAGACGGACGGACAGACGGACAGACGGACAGACAGACAGACAGACAGACAGACAGACAGATAGACAGATAGATAGATAGATAGATAGATAGATAGATAG
>JBCEWB010173540.1:0-10157 GCA_039654565.1 Peronia peronii
TAATCAAGCCAGTCATTATTAAGTAGAAGATTCAACATTAAACAAGTCTTTCCACAACCAGATTTACCAATAATCAACCCCCGTATTGATTTTGGTAATAAAGGATTATTATGTTTTTTACTTAAGTTATTGTTCCAACTTAGATCTTTTACATCCATTTTATTTAAAATAATTTTATTTTTATCATAAAAAAGATAATCCAGAATCATCTTGTTAATTTCAATACAATTTACATAGGAATTTACTTAAACAATTTTTTTCCTGAAAAATTAAATTTTTAAAATCATTCCAAATCTTGTTTATTTTAACCATATAAGTAGAGGTGAGGTGATGAAAAAAATCCGAGGGTTGTCCTAACCTCGTACAGACCTATTTTAACCAGAAATATCGACCTAGGTCGATTTAAAAAAATTTATTTTTAAAAAAATTATCCTATTTTTACCCTCTTTGACCATATAGACTGAAGTGGGGTTGATGAAAAAAAACATGAAGTGCGCCAGACACGCCAAATGTATATACTACTGTGGTACAACGACATTTTTGCTGTGGGCCAACTACAGGAGAAGTGTCGGGAGGAGAACACTACCTTTGTGGATCTGACCAAAGCTTTCGACATTGACAAGAAGGGCTCTGGAAGATCAATGCTAAGTACAGATGCCCCACCAAGTTCCATGACGGCATACAGGCAAGTGTGAAGGATAACCCCCTGTTATTCCCCATGACAAATGGTGTAAAACAGGGCTGTGTGCTTGCCTCAACTCTCTTTAGCATGATGTTTTCTGCAATGCTGACAGATGCCTTCCGGGACAGCAACATTGGAGTGGGTTTCCGATACCGAACAAATGGACAGCTGTTCAACTTGCGGAGACTGCAGGCAAAAACTGAAGTCGAGGAGGATACAGCTCATGACTCTGTTCGCCGACAACTGCGCACTGAATGCTAGCTCTCAGTCTGAAATGCAGGAAAGTGTGGACTTGTTCTCCAAGGCCTGGGACGACTTTGGTCTCACAATAAGTACAAAGAAGATTGAAGTGATGCACCAACAAACTCTTGCAACACCGTACACACAGCTAACCATTATAGTCAAGGGTCAGAAACTCACTGCAATGGACAAGTTCATCTACCTCAGAACCATGCTGTCACGCTCCATTAACATCGATGGAGAGGTTTCCTACAGGCTGGCCAGAGCCAGCACAGCCTTTGGTTGGCTTCAGTACACAGTGTGAGAGAGAAGAGACATCAATCAGCCTGCAAACCAAACCAAAGTAACTGTTGTGCTATGCAGTTGCTAAACACCTATGAGACATGGACTGTGTACAGTCGGCACGCCAAGCAGCTGAACTCTTTCCACACAAGATCCCCTCAAGAAACTGCTACATATGAAAAGGCAGGATAAAGTGTAAGTGCCAGATACAAAGGTACTCCGGAGGGCTGACAAGGAGAGCATGTATGCCATGTGGAAACACACCACACTCACATGGGTAGGCCATGTATTCTGCATCGATGCTGAGCGGCTTCGAAAGTCTATGATCCAAGAAAAATGCCATTTTCAAAGCCAAAAAAAAAAAAAAAATGCCACAAAAAATGCCAGATAAAATGCCAAAAAAGTAAAAAAATGCTGACAAAATGTAACTCATGAGCTACAACAGATTTTTAGCAAGTTTTCAGATGATAGTCTGCACAGCTCACTTGTTAACATAGATTTAATAAAGGTTAGTAGTTAATCTAAACACTTTTTTAAAAAAAGCGCTAATAACATGAATAATATCTCCTCGTTCCATAATTATAATACAAAGATGACAAAAACAAGATAAATCAACAGGGCGAAAAACCCATGTCACTGCATTTATCAAAGGTCACGGTGAATAAAGTTGAATAGTTGAACACCTTTTACTGTACCTCAGCCTGCCAAATCACAGCACACATGCAGAAGTTAAACAATTTAACTTGTAAGTCTCACGTGACTTAGTAAAGTCTTTTCAGCCAGCCACATGAGTTTACAAAAAATGGTGTACTACATCATGATTAAAAACAAAAAAAAGGAGGTATTTGTTGTCAAACATAGACTTTAAAAATTGTGTCTAATATTCACATTACACTGGTTCCCGTTATGTTCTGCTGGATCACCAAGTGAGCTTTTCAAATTGGTCATATGTTTCGCGGTATCATTATGTGCAGCAAGCACAGATTTTCTTTTGTGATTTTAATTGCAAGGAATGCAAAATAATTTGCCTCCCGAGACATGTGTCCACTCCATACTCAGCATGTTGCTGGTGTGGTGTGACATTCAGTCCAGTTGTAGAAGTTCGTTTTGGTGTGCTGATAAAGTAGTCCATTTCAATTACATCTAGACTCTACTAAGTATATCTTTCAACTGTTGACCACTTCTGTCACTAAATCTAGAACTAAAAACTAGATCTAGATTCTAAACTCCAGTCTCACCTACAAGATATAAGCCATGCGCCAAAAAAAAAGAGCAAATCACACAGCGATCATATTATACCCTTTCGTTTGCGACCAATTTTCCATTTGCCGATAGATCTACAATACTGATTTTGGCCTGGCTGGGTAGCCATTGCCTCGGCCCATTAGGCTTTTGCAGGGTTGGTTTGTTTCGTCTTTCAACCTCCTTCCTGGTGGTTATCTCGATTTTGCAGGGTCATATCTTCACACTGGCTATGCAAGGCAGGCTAAGACTTGAATTTCTTTGATGGAAGCCCTCCTCTCTTCAGTGCCTTTCCCTTACCCTCGTACTATTAAAGTACCATAGTCCCTCTCCATAGCAGTAAGCCTAGATTGAGATCAAATGTATAGATCTATCTATCTGTTAAGGACACGGGCCAGACTAATCATCATTACAAGTCGATCTCGATGTCTCAGAGCCCAACCCTGGCTCACTCACATATTCTGATCCAGAATTATCATATTCGTCACCTTCAATCTCTCACATGGCAAAATACCCATACATGTATTTATGGTATCAACACCCTTATGCCAGGCAAGAAAAGTCCACCAAATTAAAAAATCTCAAAATCAACAAAGAATTTCTATTCTTCCATTGTTAAAATATACCCCCAAAAAAAAAAAAAATGCCCAAAAAATGGCAAAAAAATGCCAAAACAGTGAAAAGTCCATCAATCGTGCAGCAAGTAGGTAAAAATGCAGCTGCTTGATGAGGCGTGCAGCTGCACTTTTCTTGGATCACAGTAAAGTGTCTGCTATACAGTGAACTGTCAGAAGGCAAACGACAGCAGGGAGCACAAAAGAAGTGCTTCAAGGACACACTGAAGGGCTCTATGAAGCCATGCTACAGCTCATTGACTTCTGGGAAGAAATTGCACATGACTGCTCCATCTAGCTCATCATGATCAAGTCTGGCATGGCGGGGTATGACGTGGAGGAGCAGCAGCAGACGCCAGCAGCGGAAGAGTGGAGCCAGTGTCAGCTCTCACCCAAATTACTCCCCATCACATCATCAACAAACTGTTCTGAGTGAAGATTGGACATACAGCCAGCTTCATACCCACAACACCCAGCGATACCAGAAGTCAGCGGTTATCTTCGCCTGCGAAGGACGAACATCATCATTGAACACAAGTGCTCCAACAGAGTACTCTTAACAACAATGAACATGAAAGTCAGTCATCCATTGACTGTTGTCTTGAATACTGTTTGTAAATTTCATGATCAAACTGCCCCTCTGTGTTTAGGCATTTTTGTGGCATGGTCATCCGATACCTGTACATGTACAAGGACAAGCAGGCTGCAATTTTATGACAGGCTTTCTATCACTTTTCTGTTTTTATTTATTTATTTGTTTGTGTATTTTTTTTTTTGAAATAAAGGATGTAGGTCTATGATTTAACCTTAGCCAATCCCCTCAAGGCCTTTGCATTACACTGGCCCAGCAGGAAATATTGCTTGGAAACGCAGTACTATCGAAGTGTCCAGTTGAAGGTTACTTGGCAGTCAGTTTCTGTCTTTTTTTTAAAAAGAATTTTATTATAACTAAAACCAAAATTTAAAAAAAAAATCAGCACAAAGTAGGCCTATCTTGTCCTCACTCTCCTCTGCTGCCCCCTCCCTCTTTTGTATCTTTTCAAAGGGATTGTCATTACCATGAAAAATGTGGTGATGTTTTAAGTTTAACCCTCACTTAAGTTTAGTATTGGCCAGACTGAATTATGAGCTAGGCATGGACATGTTTCTGTAAGACTAATGTTGAAACAGAAGATGATATCCTATGACAGTTTGCTACATGCACTGACATTAATTCACACAGTGGTCATTTGCAATAGGCCTACATGTATTATAAGTATACGATAATGACTGAACCAGTTATTTTTTTTTAGGGGGGGGGGGGGTCATCAGGCTAAAATCATTTGACCTTACCATACCAAGTAGCAAACACTGTCAAACTGGACCTCAGTACCATTCATGACTCATTCATTAGCTCATGTCGTCATTCACCAATTTATGTGCTATCTTTCAAATTGTTCGCTTGAAATGAAGAAAACTTTGCACCAGCATATAAAACATCGGCACATCAAGACCTGTCATTGGACGATCTTCCTACAATTTAATCTCCCACTGGTACACCTAGCCTGCCATTCTGACTTGCAGTGGCAGTGTCTACTGTGCATGTGTATTTCTGGTGTAAAATACTCTTGACAGCATTCTACACCCGAAATTTGGGATACACTCCGTACTTTTATAGATAAACTTGACTTGCATTTCTTTTTCTCATCAAATACATGCAGATCTACTCTAGAAGGCTACACTGCTTTTGTTTTCAGTTTTTCAAAGCAGATCTTGATTTGCACCAATTGTCACTTGAAATATATTGAAAGTGGTGGGCATTGTTGCATGTAAGAACTATCGACAACGTTACAGAAATTCATTTTTGTGATCAATAGTATGCTTATCAAGTTGAAGCAATCTTTCTTGAATCTACCTTGTTCTGATTCTACTCATAAATTTTTGTGTATAAACTAGTCATAATATTTTTGTCTATATGCCTGTGAGTGTAAATGCATTCTACATGTAGATCTATACTATGTCTAATTAACTGTGAATGGAATTTCCTTTTGAGGAGAAATAAAGTTTATTCTATGGCCAAATGGTGGCTTGGTTCAGAGATGAAATAGATATGAACCAACGAAGGTATGAAGGCATCTTGAATTCTAAGAGGCAAAGTCTGAAGAAATTCTTGTTTTTATATAAGTGTATTCTGTTGCACTCATAATAATGCAAATGCAGGTGCTGACTTTTGACCAACAAGAGACGTGACTGCAAGATTAAATTTTTCTAATGTGAATCTAGATCTTTGAGGAAGGAAATGCACTCCAAACACAATACAAGCCTAAAGTAAACTGCCCTTTCATTTTCACATTACGGACATACATGTGAAACAATCATACTTGTGTTGTCCTGTTCTTCACCCATAAATTGTATAGAATTACAATAACAAACATTGATCAATGAAAATAAAACTGAAACAGCCACCAACAAGACACTGCCAATGATCAAAAAGCTAATATATTGACTAAAGTTGGCAGTTTGGGCAAAGATCAAATTCCCTGTGATATCCATGAAAACTATGACTGAAACTGGTGCATTTGTATTGTACTCTGCCTAGCTAAGCCAGGCATACAATGCAACAAAGAAAATAATCCACAGTCAGACAAATAATAGGAAGTGAACCTACTGCAGATGTAAAATGTGGGTTGGCAATTTGGCATGCATGTTTGATTGATAGGAAAGTGAGAATAAAAACTGTTTCAAAAGTCTGCCTCTGGCTATCAACTGTTCAATGAAATTGACCAACGGAGCAAAATCAGGATTATGAGGCCTAATATGTTTTTCTCAAAATCTAAGTCCTTAAAATTGAGGGATTGTAAGAGCCCTGCAACAAGTATCAAGTACATATAAAAGGAAAGTACTCATAAGCAAATGAAACATGACATGATGAAATCAGACACTCATCAATATGAGCTCAATGGAAAAAGCAGGATTTTTTTCAACAGTGAGTGAATTTTCAATCAATTTTTTTTCACTTAACACTTTCTGTATCCATTTAAAAATGTAATTCAGAATTAAATTTGTTGAAATTGTATTGAGTATAAGTCCAAAACTTGTGTTTTAGTGATAGGACCTCAGTTACAATTAAAAATAAAAACTGATTCCCCCATTTTCTCACTAACTTAGGTTGCAACAGCAATTCTCCTCGATTGTCTTTAATTGCAAACATCTTGGTTTCTGCTCAAGGTAGAACACAAAAGATTTCTTCACCAACAGAAATGCACATAAGTAAGCTTCAATGTGATACAAATAACTCAATATACTCAAAAATTGACCAGTGCCTGATTTCATGTAATTTACCATAGGCCTCATTCAACACCTGGTCATCATCTACATCATCTTCTGCCGCATCCAGCAGGGGTGAAAAGGCGTATCTGATGAGGAGACACATTGGTGAAAGCATGAGCCGGTGAATGCTGAAATTTTCATTCCTATGCTTATTCCGAATTCCGCGGACTGCAAGACCCCCATAAATCTTAGTAATGCAGTAATCGCTACTTTGTGATGGATCATCATTGCCATACACATTGCAATCAATGCATGAATTTTACAGTCTATCACAGCTTTTCAGATACCATGATCAGTTCATGACTATGTCAATTTATCATTGCAACAGCATATTGTCTGTACATCAAACTTTGAAAATTATGCTGCTTTGGTAGATCTCCAGACTTGTAAATATAAAGGCATAACTTTTCATGACATGTTCAAATCAAGAGTGAATGATGCTAACTTGCTCTATCTACAGAGTGAATCAGAAGTAATCGAGCAATCAATGCACGCTTATTGTATGTTAATAGGCGGCTATTTTTCGACTCACTAATGATCAATTACTTGATAGCTGAATACTGTTAGCCGGAGCCATTTGATTTAATGATGTATGACCTAAGAATAAAAAAAAATTATCATTTGAACTAAAAATGTTCCGAGTGCCCAGTTACCTCTGAGTCACCCTGTATTTATCAAGAGTTTGTAATGCAATTCACTTAGAGTAACAATAATTACCGCTGATTATTTGCAGATGGTCTCCACAATATCATTATGATGAATAAGATAACAGAAAACAACAGATGCCAGAAAGCTTCATCCATCCACAATTCTTTCCAGTCCTGAAATTCCAATATAATTAACATTAAAAATCTTATTGCATTATTGTTAATAATCATCATCCTTATTCAAACTATCATCTAAAGGTGAAAGTGACCAGGCAAGCAACTGGTCTGAAAATTAATGGATCAAGCATGAGCAGGATTGCAGAAGTACTCATAATGGTTTAATCCTATCTGAGTCAGCCAGAAAGTTTCTTGTCAATCCATTCTCACTGTGTTTATGCTTATAAAAATCTATAATATAAGACGCAACACGATGAAATCAGGCACTTGTCAAATTGAGGCCACCTAAGAAATCATGTTTTTCAACAGTGAACAAATTTTTAAGGCAATTTTTTTTTTCTTCACAGAACCCTATACCAATGTAAAAATGCATTTCAGAGTTAAATTTGCTGAAACAGACTGAATGAAAGCCCAAAAATTGTAATTTAGTGGCATGGGCTAACAAAGATTAATAAGGATTACAAAAGTGATCAGCCATTTTCTCATTAAATTCAGTTGCAGCAATAAGTCATCCCAATCGTCTTTAATTGCCAATAACCCAGCTTCTACTTAAGGGAGAACAAATTTTTTTCACACACCGAAAGAGAAAAGAATAGGCTTAACATTGTTGCCAATAACTCCATATGCTCAAAATTTGACAAGAGCCTGATGTCATCGTGTTGCATCTCATATGGACTATGGACATTCAGATATTTCAAAAGTGTCCACTTAGCCTGGACAATGCACTGTTTTTGTAAAATTTTCTTCAGTGCCCCAGAGTAGCTTGATCTAACATATCTTTGGCAAAAGAGATAAAGTTTCTCTTTGGCTGTATTCAACTACTACATTCACAGTCAATACCAATTCCAAGAAAATGTTCTCCTCTTTGCTAAGTTCAGTGAAAATAATAATAATAAAAAAAAACTTTTACAAGATCCTGTTGTACCTTAGTTATTTCTTTTATCCAGAATGAACAACAAGAAGAAAGAAACAACCCTGACTATCCCATCAAGCATATATTTACGATTATTTAAGGGAACATTATTACATAAAATCCAATGTGCTACAACACATGATCCTCTTTATAATAAAAGTATCTGTTGTCAAAAGCCCTAAGAAAAATTAATAACGATGTACCTGTTTTGTGTTGAAGATTGTATGCCACATACCTAAACAATTGTATGGCAAAGTATACACATGAATTGTTTGTTGTGTCACACCAATGCAACTCATGAAAGAACCTGTGCTCTGCTATCTGTTTTTAAGTATGCATTAAAAATTATTATAAAACCACGATCAGCGAGTGGGCTTAGTAAAAGGCGGCACTTGATCAGCTAAAAGTAAAAAAGTTGGCGATGACCGGAAAATCGAATTTCCAACTAAAATTGGAAGCTTGACATCCACGTTACTTACGTAAACCCTCAAAAAAGGTTATCATGTTTGACATCATTCTATGTTTGACAAGTAAAATTGCGAGTGTGTTTAATTTGAATTGTACGTTGACAGAATGATGCATTATGTTTTTGTTCTTCTATTTCTGTTCGCATAAGAACAAACATGTTTTCTTTGAGCAGTGTTCAGTTTAATCGTCCAAAAGACCAGCTTAGAGGTGCTGCGCACTTGCCATACACTTTCAGTCACAGGCCACAATCGATTTGACCTATATTTAAAAAGTCTCCCACAAAGGCCACAGATTTTCTACAAGGTTTACACTTTATAGGCCCAGACTTACCATATTCTACTGGTTTTAGAAGCTGAAACTTTTACAACTTCCTGAAACGCTCTCCATTAGCACTGATACATGATTGCATGCTCCTAAACCAGAAGACAAATTTTGTTGAACATGCAAAGCACTTCTTTGTTGTCACTGAATCGCATTCCTCTCATTTGATCGTTGACTGATGGGAACAAGAGAAAGTCCCAATGAGCTTAATCTGGTGAGCAAATTGGGTGTGAAAGAAACTTTACGTTTTCTCTTTCCAAACATTCAGTCACGTGTGCTTTGTAAGCCCTTGTGTCATCGTGGTGCAATTTAAGTCCTCAAATACCTGCCCTCAGATGCTTTTATACCGACTCACGGAAGGCCTTTGGTAACAGTCATTTACATCATAGGGTAGTAACAGTCCATTGCTCTTCTACAGAAACTGATATAAAATGGCTGCATTTTTTCAAAAAAAAAAAGCCACCATCATTTTACCAGTGCTCTGAGATTTCTCAAATTTCACACGTGGAGCATCTCTCACAGCCATCGAATACATGCTTTGCAGCTTGCTTTCAGGGTTGTAATTGTACACCCATGTCTTTCGCCAGTCATGACTTTATACACAGACTTTGACTGTCTTCCTCATATTCTCTGAGCATGTTTTGACAAAACTCACCCTTAGCCCTTTACTGATCGTCAGTCAACATGTGGGGCAGAGACCTTTTTTAGCTTTAACTGTTCTTGTAATATTTTATAGACAGGAGTAGCCAAGTATAATCCTCATATGTTATTCTGTCCTTGTCCCTATCCACCAACTCTGACACAGCTTCTATGTTTTCATTTGTACGGGAGGGTCTACTTGGTGGTCTTTCTGCCACATGAAAATTCCTCATACCATTTGTAAACATTTGATTTGGAAAAGGCATACTCCTCAAATGTTGCTTCTAGTTATCCAGACATTCCATGCCCTTTTGTAATCATACAAAATCATTGCTAAAAAATCACATGCATCTAGCTCCACTTTGAAGATGGCTCCACTTCCGGTCACAAAACATGTCATTTTTTTGTTGAGAAATTATGAAAAAAATCTTCCGAACCTATAAAGTATTTACGCACACCTCTGCCACATTTGAAGCCAAAAGATTAGTCCGAGCCTACAAAAGGTATACCTTATATTGGCATGATACAGTCAAACTTCTGGACGACAACGACAACCCCTGGATAGCGACATTGACCTCTGGTCCCGATTTTTTTGCTATATATTATTAGTAATAAAAACCCCA
>JBCEWB010173551.1:0-25422 GCA_039654565.1 Peronia peronii
ACAATTCCATTGAATTATTTTTATCTCTTTGAATTTTATTTTTAAGTTTTATGTTGTTTTATTTTGCGGGCCTCTTTAACTTCCCTCTTTATCTTCTTCTATTTCTTTGCAGATACTCATCTATTATGAGTTCTGCGTGTCCCTGTACCATGTTTATTAACTCTGTTTCTTCCCCTGACACAGTTTTTTTTTATTCAGAATGATGTGGTCTCCATTATTAACTGTTCCCTGGGTTTCAGATTAACTCATTCTGCCCGGAGTTATGACTCATTGGTCAATTTTGCCTGTGATATGTCTTCCAAAGTGACGACTTAGTCGTCGAGTTTATTTGACCTATAATTAGCAATTTCACCACCAATTTCCATCAAGAGTTTGTGACCTGCTCATATGAAAATAAGTATGCTCATCAATTTTCTTTGGTTTTACAGCATTTGGCATCGTTTTTGACGGTAGAAAGTTCAAAGTTCATGTAATTTCCTTGTTTCTGTATCGCATGACATCTGAAAGTAGGAATGGATAAAATGGAAAGAGAGACTTTGACTTTCTCTTGAGGAAGCATATGAAATTGTGTATGATTCTGATCCAGAATTAGATCTAGACATACTATTGATTATGCTAGTGACTTCGGCGTTGTAGTAATTGTAGAGGTGATAAAAGTGAAAATAAGAGTGATAACACTGAGTCTGGGACACCATCAGTATATTCATACTTACCTAGTAATCCCTCAGTGAAGCAGAAACCATAAAAGCCCCCAATTTTCTGTTTCTCAGTTCTCTTATCATTCATGTGACACCAAATATTTATTGGTGTTCTCTCTCTAAATCTAAAGCCACTCATGTAATATAACAGTACATATTATATAATATATAATACATATAATACTCATGTTACATTGGTATGTCTGCTCAAATGAAAATGCGTTCCAGGAGAATGAGGAATTTTATTTCAGACTTAACGAGTCAGTGCGCTGTATTTGTTTATGCATTGGAGCAAGTTGTAAAATATCATTGATACACCATTTTGCCTTGTCATTGATTGCAGTCACGATTCTTTACAGTGACTTACAGTAACTTTCTCATTCATACTGCTATCTGCCATGCTGTCTGTATTGTCTTGTATAGGTCTGTCATAAGACATGAAGATGTCCAGCTTGGATTTCTTGATATTAAATCTCACTGATACTATCAATGATCCAAGCTTGACCCACATTTGCAAGTTATTAAACCTTCTAAAAGGAAAAAAAAAAAAATCTGTCTGTTGGCCTGCCTGTTTCTTTGTCTAGTTACCTGTCCTTCTGTCTGTATTTTCATTTGCCTCCTGTATCTGTCTGTTCATCTCTCTCTCGGGTCACTCTCTCAATATGACAAATGAATGATGTTTCTGCATTGATGACAGTCAATATATTGTATTATGTATATTGTAAATATACTGCATGTAAATGTTGCATATATATTTTGAGGGTGTTTTAGTCCTGAGTGCCCTTATTCTTTAGCAGTACAATGCTGTATTGAAAGGGGAGAAATTCTTTTGCTCTAAAAATGCCAGCCAAAACTGCTGCTGGCCAGGTTTCACTAGTGATATTTGTTCCTGTTGTAGAAATGTCATTTAGGCTGAAACGCAACATAGGCCAAGAAATGTTTTAACCCTAGTAATGCCAGCAGAAGGTGCTATCTTAACTTCCTTACCTAGCTACCTATCATCTATCTACTTACTACCTACTGCCTGCCCGTCTACCTACCTATCTAGCTACTAACATACCGGCCTGTCTCTGTCTGTCTGTTGATCAGTCGATTTATCTCTGTTCTAGAAATGACAGTTGAAGTATAGAGTCAGACAACATAGCCAGGTATTGTTTTATTGTATTGTATTAATTGTCTGGAGAGGAATTAAAATGCGAAATATGATGGGTAAGTTTCTGACAAGATCAGCCCCTTGACACATGAAGGGTCAACGAAGCTTTATTGGCGATCATCCATGTCATTATCATACAATAACAACAGAAAGAGAAGGACAATAGTAAGCCTCGTGGCACCTTTTGTTCACCTACTGAGAGGAATATTATGGCTTTGGTATCACGTTGCATGCGTATGTACATATACATGTATTGATATTCATACCACTCTGAGTAGTTCGGGGTTTTGGCTACATAATTGGTGTTTATTGGCAGTCACAAGGGATTTCAATATTCTGAATTGTAGTACCCTAAAAATCATTTTGCAAACTTTTGATGTTGTCCGTAACTTAATTTTGAAAAAAAAAAAGAGGAGGGGGATCATGAATAAAGCACGAATGCTGTAAAAGTTTGAATTTTACGTATGGATATAGTCACAAGTTAAAAAAAAAAAAAAAAACGATGTGCCATGGATTCTATACAATTTGGATATTATCTGTAGATTTTCTCTACGGTGACAAATTCAGGTATTTTATAAATGTGGCATGAATTCTGTGAACTTTGGATAGTATCTTTACATAGAGTCTAAAGAAAAAAAAAAGATGTTATATTTAATGTGCCATAAATGCGGTAGAACCTTTATATTATTTGTAGATTGAGTCCTGGATCCCGAAAGAGTTGAAATCCACTGTTTTTCGGAGATGTTGCTCTAAACTGGTAGGGACGGATGCCAGCGATAATTCCGGCGATTAGAGCCAGATCAACCGGGCAGTTTACTTACTGAGCGAGCCTACAAAGAAAAGGTCTCAACATTGGGGCTAGGGTAAGTCAGATTTGAGGGGTCAAATGCCACTCGTCGTGGTCGGGGCCCAACACGTTGGCAACTTATCGACGATGGTCTGGGTCTGTTTGTAAACGATATGGTCCATCGGCCATCCATGAAACTATACTTAACTGTTACAAGCAAGATTTGAAAATAAAAATAATATTAATAATAGTAATGATAAAACCACGCCTGCACTTCGTGAAGAAAGCGTCCTAGATGATCTCTTAATACATATGTATGGTCGAAGAAAGCTATTTGACTGGTAGTACCAGGAATTTGTAGAAATCAAGAAACCGTTTTTAGCCCCAAGAAGTTTTTAGTCTCGATTAAAGACTCGCTCATCCTACTGAGGATTGCCTCTCCAAACAGCACACAGTGCAGTAACTAACACTTTATCACTCAGGCAGCTTATGGTGACAGAGTTATATTGAAGTGTTCTTTTTATTTTACACTTTCATGCAGCAAAGGTATAAAACTTCAGTGGTATTGCAGTTTGGATCTTGCTATTGATTCTCCATAGTTACCGGCGACCACTCTTTTCACATCAGAATAAGGATACTGAGGTTTCGACATTGGATCTTTCTTAATAAGTTCAACTGCTCCTCAGGTCAGAATAGCGCTCAAGACATTTTTCCAACTTTACTTCCGATTTCTCGAAACTTCCTCAACCTATTTTGAGGTCTGATCTGTATCGTCATGCCTGATTTTTACCAACCACTTTTTTTTTTTCGTGACATTTTTGACGTTTAGAAAAGATGCCAGAGCAAACCACAGTGTTGTTGTGCTTTGATGGGATAGAGCTGGCCAGAGCATAGTTGTGCTTTTGATGGGATAGAGCTGGCCAGAGTATTGTTGTGCTTTAATGGGATAGAGCTGGCCAGAGTATTGTTGTGCTTTGATGGGATAGAGCTGGCTAGAGTGTTGTGCTTTGATGGGATAGACCTGGCCAGAGCATTGTTGTGCTTTGATGGGATAGACCTGGCCAGAGCATTGTTGTGCTTTGATGGGATAGAACTGGCTAGAGTATTGTTGTGCTTTGATGGGATAGAGCTGGCCAGAGTATTGTTGTGCTTTGATGGGATAGAGCTGGCTAGAGTATTGTGCTTTGATGGGATAGACCTGGCCAGAGCATTGTTGTGCTTTGATGGGATAGAGCTGGCCACAACATTGTTGTGCTTTGCGGGAATAGAGCTGGCCACAGCAATTTTGGCATATCTTGATAGATTGGAAGTAGATCGTGGAAGAGCACAATCATATGGGGCCATCGATCACGTGTGTGCGTAATATCAAAGAGTGGTTGATGGAAGAGTTGACTGGGCATGAGAAGGGGGTTGGGGGCGGAGAGGCAGATAGGGATTGAGGGGCGAGGGACAGAAAGAGGAAAGGGGGGGGGGGGTGGAAACGAAATAAAGCTGGTCGCATATATTCATCTGTGGAATCACGCAAGAGAATAGTTCTGGAATGGTGTGGAGTAGGAAGTGGGGGGGGGGGGGGGTGCAATCCATTTAAGTTTGCAGGAAGATTTTACACTTTGTGCAAGTAGCTCGTGTAAGTGTGAATAATTTTTGGCCTCCACGAATGAGTTTTTCCCATATTGCATTCTAGGTTCTAGCCCGAAACGTAAAAAATCAACACCATACAAGTTCCAGTAGTTTGCTGGCGGCTCTTTGCTGAATCTGTTGATACCTTAAGGGTTAAAGAAACCATTCAGCGACTGAGTTTGCAGGCGAAAGAGTAGACACTATCAACGAAGAAAAACGTTGGTTCGACTGAATAGTGAATCAACACCTGCAGTTCGAGTCAGATGCAGTAGTGAATCGTTCAAGATGATCGGGGGGCCCCGTTGCACCCGCACCTGAGGAGAAGAAGAAAAAGAAGTAGCACCGCCTTGTTTTTGAATTCGACCAGTGTTGGTGGTTGTTGGAGACGTGACCGCCTGGTAGTAATAGACGAAATTTGGAGATCAAGACGTTCTGTTGCCTTATAACACAGTTTTCTTAATTATCTGTACAATCTAAGTTCTGGAAGATTTTTTTCTTTTTTTTTTTTGCAAAACCAAAACCAGACCAAAACAAAACAAAACAAAAAACCATAGGCCATCATGAGCTGGCCTTTACTCCAAGATCTCAGATTACCCATCATAAACATACAACATTGAAAATATACGGCAAGCAGCTTGTGTACTTTATATTCATCTTTTGATAGATTCTCTTTACAGTCTGATTACCCAGTTTATGCACACTCATTGATATGCCATTTGTAACGTATTCAACCGTGCAACGCGCAATAGAACCATTATAGTGCTTATACGTTGTTAAATCCAAACACAAACTGACGATGATCTTTACAATTTTGATCCTCGGCCAAATTTTAGTTTGGGGGAAAAAGAGCAGTAAGGGAAATACGTACAACATCCGGAGAGGCAGCCTTATGTTAAGTAACTAAGCAGTTATTAGATCTTATTGGACCTATGGAAATAGAATTTGTTAGTGCACCTGTGACCATACCTCTTTCGTTTAAAACGGATCTTCGGTGGGGGCTAAAGATGGTCAGAACTGGTAGATCACACTACAGTCGTTGGGAGACAAGATTTTCAGAGGTCAGATATTATGTTTTATGAATGCTTTGAGATCGATATTTCTACTGTGGCTTGGCCAAAGCGAGTTCTTAACTCTAAAAATGTCAAGGGGCCGACTTGACCAGATGGCACCTGAATAGAACCTGCTGATCTGATCAAAGATTGACTCTCCATACATTAGAATTCCTTCATCGACAGCCGTGTGTCACCTGCGAAGAGGAGACCAAGTGGTCCTGAACTGCCTTTGTCTGGTTGTGAACATGCGACGGGCCACACGGCACATTGCATGTTTGCCCCCAATATGGTTTCTCCCAATTTAACAGCACGTCCTTTGCTGTATCCTTAATTTGTATAATATTCAACTGTGCTAAACGCAATATAGCCCTAATCGTGCTGATGCGCTCTTAAATCACAACATATAGTAAGCAAATCTTCCTTCACGGCACACGATGTGCTTTTCAAACAGACTGATATTAGACTACTTGGTGGTATAACCTGTTCTTTCCTTAAACATGGATACAATATTTCACCATAGAAATTCAAATATATGGGCTCTTTCTGTCGCCATATGGAGAGTTAAATAGAGTCAACATTTAAGTTGTACTCCTGGATGACAGGGCAGTTATGGCCAAGGACTATAGTGGTACTTCTCCTCTCCGGGTCCTCCACCCCTTCTCTCCTCATTTTCTTGCCATTTCTAGGCGCACAATGTCACGGCATATTTTTTTGTGTGTGTCCCACCGTCCACTTCTCCTTTCTCTTCAACATTTGCTCATTTCTTACTCAACCAGAAATGCTTAGCTTTGGCATACATTACATTGAGCCTTAATAATTGAATGGCCATTGAATTCGGTGATATAATTCTGTAGGCACTGCATTTGATATGCTTTCGTACCAGACGATCACAAAGAGCGTGACCGGCGTAGGAGAGCCGTGAGGTAGAGCTGGTATGTCATGACAAGATCCGCCTCTCCCACCCACTCTCCACTCCCCATACTGCACACCTGCACGCGTCATAATATCGCCTTCATCATTGCTCCCTCTTTCTTTCTTACTTTGTCTTGTCATCTTTGTCTCGTCTTTGGAACTATCGAGCATCTCCCCCCCCCCCCCCTCCCGCCTCCTACAAGGACATAGGAAAACGAAAGAGGCCAGAATCCTCCCCTCATCGATTTTACCTGTTTGTGTATTGAGTCGTGACGAAATCCAATATGATCAAAGATGCTCTCCACTTTCCCATTCTTTCCCTCGGCTTATTCCCACTTCTCTCACCCCCGCCCCCTTGTTCGTTGCCCCGTTGCTTTTTTCTCCTTTCCTTTCCCTTCTCATTTCTCCTGGCTCTAATTATCGGCATCAGCTTTGTAAAACGCGTAATTTGCTGTTTGATTACTGTGTCCAGGGCACCCGGACAGACGCTCATTAGGTCCCGCCCTGATCCTGCGGGAAGGTATGGGAAATATCAAAAAGAGGAACCCAGCATCCGCCTGGTTCTGGAAGTTGTGACGCCGCGGGAAGTACCTGTTGCCATGGAAACTGCCTACACTGCTTACACAGCCGAATATGGTTGCTACTACGAGTCCTTATTTGGTTTATGATTACTGCAGTAAAAGTAAGATCTCTAGTACACAAGCGGAATATCTGACGAGTGGTTAACTTGGATATCGATCAGAATCAGATTGGCAATAGATTTTGTTTTATCAGAATTACATCTTGGTGTTGGTGTGCACACGTGATTTTTATACCATTTTTGGGTTCGAATTCTGAAAGGGCCTGAATTTTGTCATTGTGAAAGGCCATTTCCACACATTTCTTGACGACCGGGGTTAAAAGAGCCACCCGCTGATAGATAATGTTCATCTCAAACTTTCTCTACACATTTCTCACCTACGTTTATATATAAAACAATGTCCTTTCCCGCCTAGCTTTGCTCTCGAAGAACTCCACCGACTACGTCCCTCTTTATAGCTTACCTTCTCGATTAAGTTTCATCTTCGCAGTCACACTTTTGAATAGCATTGTGCCTTGAGATCATGAGACATACCTGTTTGTCACTGATTTGTTTTTCTTTCTTTTTTGGTTGTTTGTTACTTGTTCAGATGCCGAGGATCGCACCATACTGCCACATTCTTACGACTGGACTCATCTGTTTGTCAAAAGACTTTTTTTTAACAACACTACCTTTAACTCGGAGCACTCCACCGGAAGCTGGTGGTCACGTGACCTGAGCGGCAGCCTAAAGCGCGTGAGTCTATTTGATTAAGTTAAAACTATCGACCGGCACGCTGGAGCGAGTGAGCGCATGAAGCTGAGGGCCTCGTTACTTGATGTTTGTAGTCTTTTACGACTGTTGACGTCGCCGCGTCGTAGGTGCGAAACTGGCTAGCCTTCTGCCTGTAACAGTTGACTGAATGTTTGAAACCTAGAATAGTAACATTTAGTTGAGATAACTGGATGTTTGAAATTGTGATAATTGGGACTGATTCAGGGAAACCTTTGCCTCTCTGAGACCACAGAATCCTGCCTGTTGGATATCACGTCGGCACGCAAACCCGTATATTGATATGCTTTCGCTATCGGCCTTAACATATCTGTTTTACGTTTAATGTGTTCAGTTGTGGCTTGAAACATTTTAGATGTTTGAACCCAGATCAGTTACTTTCAGTTGAAATAGCTGAATGTTTGAAATTGTAATAGATCTAATTCGGATGGACTAGCGTTTCGGAAACCATCGAGTCTTTCCCGTTGGATTACCACTGCGGTATGTACACTCATGTTTGGCTGTTGGTAGTTATGTATTAATATTTTGTGTTAAGGTTAATGGGTTGAACGACGTTGTAAATGCTAACACACGTATTAATAATTTTCTTGGTATATTATGATGTTCTTTTTTATCATTCGAAACATAGGGATGATTGTCGGATTACATGTATTAAATAGAAGATAACAGATAGATAGTTAAATAACTAGGTATGTAGGTAGCTAGTTAGCTAGCAAGCAGAGTAGATAGAAAGATAAATAGGTGGATAGATGAAGGAGTGAGTAGACAGCCAGATAATTAGATAAGTAAATAAGTACATAAATATGTACACATACCTAGACATAGAGAGTAGGAGAGATAGACAGAGAGAGAGAGAGAGAGAGAAAGAGAGAGGAGAATTAACAGAGATCAGATAGCGTGACAGATAAAAGGTTGAACTCAAGTCCTCAGCATGCTGATGTTCAGCCGTGTGATCCCTAATGTAGTCTTT
This sequence comes from Peronia peronii, assembly GCA_039654565.1. Classification (NCBI taxonomy): domain Eukaryota; kingdom Metazoa; phylum Mollusca; class Gastropoda; order Systellommatophora; family Onchidiidae; genus Peronia; species Peronia peronii. The sequence continues at coordinate 8,544 of JBCEWB010173551.1, forward strand.
ACAGCCTGGCTTTTAAAAGCATTCTTTATCTTCCGTTAATCGATACTATGAAAGGGTCTTGAGGTCTTGTGTATGGGGGAGGGCTCCCTCCTCTCCTCACTTTTTTTTCAAGAGAATAAATTCATGTTTTTTTTTTGTTTTTTTTTTTGTTTTAAGTATTTGGGTGAAAGAATCAAGTTCTCGTGGAATGTTAGTAAACGAATTATGCGTGTGTTTGTGCTCATCATTCGAAAAATGAAACACTGGTCATTAGGAAGCCATTACATTTTTTTTACGTTGCGAGATACCTCTTTTATTTCCTTACACCCAGATAATGCAGTAAAAAAGTCACGATTGTTATAGAATGTTAGTAAGCGATAATTGTATTTCAGTGCCTCTTCAGTTAAAAATAAATAAATTAATTAATAAACAAATAAAGCATTGAAAGCCAAGAACCAGTGTTTTTTTTTTTTTCTTCAATTTACGAGGTACTCCCCCCCCCTCCCCTCCCCTTTTATTTCTGCCACCAACGGTATGCTGATCAAGATGTGGTGATATTTCTTTAGTCTTCCATGTACTGATGCTATTTGTGATACATACTTTTGTCTGTATGCGTGTTGAGTGTATCTTGCATATGTATAGTTTCATCGACTGTGACTGAAATTTCCTTTTCGAGCAAATGACGTTTATCTTTTCTTACCTTATCTTATCGTATCTTACCCTATCTTGTCGTATCTTATCGCCTGCCTGCTGTGCTAAGAAACATCAATATTTGCCAGTGAAATTGTGTACTTTCATTGAACAATGGACGCAGTAGCGAGATTTGAAACGGCTACAGAGAAAGCTTTCTGTGCTACAACTCGACACAGTAGTGTTATAAGTAGAGAAAGCCTGTATGCTTTGATATTCCGCACTTTGACAAGAGAAGACCGGTATTCATCACTAACTATGACATAGTTGCTTGGTAGAAGTGACCGAATCGCAGAAGAGCAGCATGTTATATCATATCAGTGTTCTAAGGCTAGAAAACACATTTCTTTGTCAGTAGTGACTGCACTATGCTAGGGAATGCTATCATTCTGATAAAAATAATTTTTAAAAAAAGTATTCGAGTTACAGTTGTATTTCGGATTAGGATATGGGTCAGGATGTGGTTAGGATGAGGGTAGGGGTTGGTGTTGGGGTTGGCGTTGGGGTTAGTGTAAGGATAAGAATGAAATATAGGGTTTATTCAAGAACTCTTTTGCATTTAGTTACAATGTCAAGACCACCTGGTAGCAATAGACCACTGAGACTATTTTGACCACCCTATAGTAATGGCCACGTCCAAAAAAAAAAAAAAAGGGCGGGGGAGGGGGGAGTTTATTTCTTTGACAGTCTGCATGATGACTAGTGAACGCTAGCATTCTGTAGCAAAGTAGGAAAACAGTGTGCTATTCAGGGCTAGTAACAAGTCTAGACAACAGCCAACTTTGACAGTCTGCAGTGATTATATTTTGGAGTAGGGAGTGAAATGACAACATTCTGTCATAGAATACACCTTGCTGTAATCGGGAGCACTAAAGGTAGAGAGCAACTTCTTTGACTTTAACTGTAATGGGGAGTACGAGGAATTGAGAACAAACTGTTTGCCAGGCTGCAAAATGATGGGGAATGAGGGAATGACAACATTCTGTCACAGTGCACACCATATTGTCATCGGGCATGCCGCTTCTTTGACAGCCTGGACTATGACTGGGGAATGACAGCATTCTGAAACTTGTTAGCATTGCAGCAGAATAGCCCTATTTTTTTTTTTTACCTAGTAATCATGTCATTAACAATGTACCAATTTGAATAGAAAGCGTGATATTGAATACTCTGGGCAAACCCATTTTCATTTTCATTATTTTTTCTGACAACATCAAAAGGCAGTCTATTCCATCTTTTCAGTCTCTCTACCCCCCCCTTCTTCTTCCCCCCCCCCCCCCCCCCCCGGCAAAGGCATTTTATTTGCTATGCGTTAAAGCGAAGAGATATCGCAAAAACTAAATCTTTTCTCCGAAAGGAAGTTGTTAGGGAAAAATTGGGTTTTGTCAAAATACGTAGATTACTGTCTAATAGAAGAGAGAACCGCCTTGTGACAGCTGAGCACAAGAGAGTAGTAAGTACGGGAGCTGTAAGAGGACATTCGGCGATAGAGCACTCCTCGCTATGACGGGAGAAAACTTCCATGTAATGTACGTAGTTTGTGATCGGCTACTGTACTACTGCATCGGGATATCGGGGAAGAAAACATATTCATTAGTCCAAATCACGGCATAGAAATTGACGAGGAAATGATCGATTTTCTGTGCACTGTCCAATTTCTTGATAATCGGGGCAGAAGAATTACACGTTATGCACAATATAGCGATTTTCTTTCTTTCTTTCTTTCTTTCTTTCTTCTGTCTTTGTCTTTATTCTTTGTTTTTCTTTCGTTGTTTCTGCCATTCTCCCTTTCTTCCCATTTGTCCCCTAGCACCTCCACTATATCCTGTCAGTGTCGCAATTGATGATGGATTGTCGCGGAATTGTAAATTATTTATATGATAGCTCTTCTTCAGCCTCTTCGCCCTGTTATTTCCATTTACACTACTGCAACAGTGACTACTCCACCTCTTACAAGAACAACTTCTACCACTGTATTCTACTCCTATTTCACTACTATTGCATTTTCACCTATCAATCATCACCATCCTATGATTTTTAATTTTTTTTTTTTTTAACGGAATATTTTTTGTCTTTTTTTTTTCTTCTGATAGCTGCTGCGAGTACATTTAGCTGGTTCATGCACCATGGTTTCTGTCACTCGAACATTGGCGTTTCTAGTGTTCATTATCTCCACAAGAGATTTATTTGTGTCGACGACTTAATCAGATACTACTCACCGGTGCCAGCAGCACCAGTGTGTGCTTTTCATCGTGGATTCAGTCACAGTTTTGTTTACAATCAATGCGATAGTCTAAGCTACTTTTTGTATACTCACATAGATCTTTTGCTGAACTTTTGAAGCAAGCTATGTAGTTTGTATTCTGGGTTATCTTTTGCTGAACTTTTGAAGCAAGCTATGTAGTTTGTATTATGGGTTCAGTTGTTTTTTTTTTTTTTTTTGTATAAACCAAGACGCCATTCTAAATGACTTTAGTAAATTGATATAGCTCTCTGCTTTCTCGTCAAACGTTTCTTTCTGCAGACATTCTGTTCAGTATTGTGCTTAGTATGTTTTGTATTTAGCCATTATGGTGTTTCAGTATGTCATAGTAATATCTGCAACGTGTTTGAGTGATAGGCAGGTCGGCCCATTGACACTTCTTAGGTCAAGGCACCCGTGGAAGGTCGTTGTGCTCAGCCTGATTGTCTTCCTTTGCCAGACCCAAAAATGTTGTGCAAGTAGTGTAAAAAGAGAAAAATCTTTTTTACTTTATGTCACTTGAAAGACTGATTCATAACAAAAAGTAGGAAACATTCTCTTCATTCCAAATTTAAAAAAAAAAAAAAAATTTTTTTCATGGTGTGTATTTCAAACAAAGGGTGCAATTTTTTTTTTTTTTTAACCCTGCATGTTCAGCACTTCTTTTCTGGCAAAGGAAAGTAATAAGATTGGGCACAACGATCTCCTGAAAAAAAATATAAGAAAGTGAACAAATGAGATACATGTATCTGTAACAGAGGCTTGCGGCCTATAAGGTTAAAAGCGGCCAGGAGAAAAGAAATTAGTAAAGGGTACAGTGTGGCCAAGGGGTTAGACGTCTGCCTCGCGATGATAGTGTGAGGTAAGGGATGTTTTCGAGTCCTGTTCGAGGTTGAAGAACGATTAGAATCTGTCCTTGTCAGTTTGAAATGAGATGAGGAGTGGGCGGAGACGCCACTTCCAAGTTTCTACCCTAAAAAATTCTCCTTGCAAACGGACTTGGAGCCGAGAAAATTCTACTTTTTCAGGATTGAAAAACTTCATACATAGTAATAATACAATGTAATAGTAATAATAATGATAGTAATAATATAATAGTACAAAAGTAAACAAAATAACAATAGTAGAGCATTAATTCCTGGTGTATCATTTTCCACGGATGGGCAGGATTGTAAGGACTTGATTTGAAACCCTTCGTGCCTGGAGACCTTCCAGTTTTGATGGCCCGCCAGAGTAGAGACTGAACTAGAGTAGAGCTCCCGCGGACGGAGTGAAGAACTGGCATCGCCCCGTAGACCGCCAGTCCCAAACGAGAAATTCATAAGTTAACTCCTGTACAGGTGTAGTATGTCATGTGAGAAAGATCAGCTTCAAAGTAATTGGAGGTATATGAAATGAAAATGTTTGTAGTTTACACGAGAAAGTAACTACTGGCTCTTGATGATATCTTATCTTATCTGTCTCTGATGTTATATCACGTGGGAGACTGGGAGTCTAACGATTGTCATTACTGCAATAACAAGATAGGTCATTAATTAAGTATGAGTCCAGAATATTCCGGTCGTAGTTTTGTACAGAACGCTGTTGTAAGAGATTTTTTGGCAAAAGCCAGTGTTTTTATGCCATTTTATTTTTTTAAATCCCTGGGGAAAGGGGAAGAAAAAAAAAAAAAAAAAGAATACATTTCTCTTTTAAACCGTTACAGTTCCAGGACGTACGCTTTTAATTCCGGGGATCATGTCAAATGTTTATATCTAGCGGCCTGCTCAGTAAAAGCTCTGGCCTGTTTTAGCCATTCAGTAGAAGTAGGAACAAAAAAAAAATTGCCGGCAATGATTTTGAGTTTGCCAGCACAACGGAAAAAATTACAAGACGAAAAAGAGAAGCCAGATGACGCATGATGTTGTTTTAATTAACCCTTTACCTTGAAAAGTCGCCGCTTGTCGCCTCTACCGGTAGACTGGTACAGTCGCCCCAAACGCCCCCGTTAGGCCGAAAACGTACTGGTCACAAACAAAGTCACAGATTGAAGTGGTGCAAGAAGGAAAATATAGACAAAACGGATGTTGTAATTATAGTCGCCGGCTGTCAGTCGGATTGAAGTACAACATACTCCATTTTCTTCGATTTGTCGGACAAACTTTACTCACCTGTCTAAAACTGGACCAGGCGGGGTGTACAATTGCAAAAATTAAGCCCCCCCCCCCCCCTTTTTTTTTTTCATCAAATGCTATTTTTGACGACAGATTTGAAATCAGCGACCAAAAATTAGGTGTGGGTGCGAGGATTTTGCAATTGATTGCCTATAAAGCGGTTTTTAATTATTTTTTTTTCTAAAATTCAACAATGCCCTAGCACAAATGAAGGCGACAGTCTGGCGGATTTACTTTGTTTACGGTTTTCTCCGACAGCAGCCTGCCATTTGGTGGCTGGTAATCGGACGGACCAGTATGTTTTCGGCTACCCCCACATCTCCTTTCCGCCGATAGTCACGTTATTACCGGAAATATCGCGCTGTCCATGATTTAACATACAGTAGAGAGTTCATGCTTTCCGGTACTTTTTTATATATTTTTTTTTCGGTTGAAATCGGTTGGAAATTAACGTTTCTGCGATTTTTTAAGTTGGAACAATATTTTGGTAACATGGAGGAACTTTTGTAGCTTTATCTAAAGCAACAGCTCGGCTTTGTGATGGTGTTTCATCTAATTTCCACTTCAGATATTTTTTAAAACACGATTCAGTCGTCTGACTGCCATGAAGATTTACATGCAATTGCACACACTACTTGTCTGTTCTTTGTGAAATTTCAGAATTTTTGGTGCTACAGTTTTCTGTGTGTGAATTTCAGTAATCAATTATGTTTTCATACAGAGTTATTTCCCTGTAAGTGAAATTTCAGAAGGGTCTGCCTGAGAGAGATGTGTCAGGTAAGGATTAATACCAAAAGAGCATATTTTATTATGCTATGATAACTGTTGGAGACCCGTCATAGATGTAATACAAGATTGCTCGACACACAATGTTGATAGATCTAGATGCAGTACGTGTTTAACTTTAGTATTAGGTTCTGGAATGAAAAGTTGGCTCAAAAGAAAGGATTATAGAAAAAGGGGACATAAGCGGAATATAATATGACGACAGAAGAAAAAATAACCTGCAGCGGATCGAAAAATGATGAAACGGGGAAATTTTGTTTAAAAAATTCAGACTACCCATTCACGTCAATGTCCCATTTTCTCCGAGCACTGTATACCCCTACCCTATCCATAAGTGAGGCCTATCAGAATAGATCAATATTGTGTTGTTTTATAAACGGTGGGTTCTGACTTACATAAGAACAACTAATTAACGTACAGCTTGGTATATACTTCCTGTTCATGATTTAAAAGTGGCTGTCTCCACATTATGGTCGCGAGAAACAAGAATTGTTGCGAGAAATGGGTTAAGTTTGTCCAGCCTGGTAATTCTCTTTCACAAACAAGACTTGTTTAGATAGCTTTCCTCTGGCAAATGCAGTTCTCGATCGTTAGAGAGTTGAATTGTTGTTTTTAATTACCAACGTGCAAGACAGACACGGCAAGAGCTTGATTTTTCTAAGTGCCTGTCGTTGTGCCCTGTGCAAAGCACTTCGAGGGTCAGCACTGCCTGTAGTGTCCACGTCGCCAGGCTGAACTAGGGCTCGGGTATCAGGCCGACCGCTTGTTAGACATACATCAAATTTGAGGAGATCGAAGTTAAGGAGAGTGTTCATAACTTAATCAAGCCCTGCTCAAATAGACTATGGGGTCATCGGTAGGCTTCCTGTTTGTTGGACTACCTTGGCGCTCTCTATCCGTGAAGACCATTTTGCTTTGAGCTTGCTCTTTTTCTCATTTATTTCTTTTTTTCCCTCTCCTCCTCTCCTCTTTTTCCTTTGCTCTTTGTTTCTCTGTTGTTTTTGTTTTCTCGCTTTCTGTTTTCCGGTCCTTTGCGCTCTTACTCTATCTTTTTCACCCCCTTTTGCCCTCTCTATTTCTCTGTGGATATCTGTCTTTCTTTTACCCATCTCTCTTTCTGTTTTCTTATTTTCTGCCCTCTCTGTCTCTCTCTGTTCTCTCTTTCTTGGGGAACATATTGTCTTCCTCCCTCTTATGCGTTCAGCACACAGATTGTACGCACATTATATGCTGTCTGTATTAGTTTTGGGCTGGCTCTGTTCAGCACTGATTTCGTTTGTTGTTGTTGTCATTTTTTAAACTGGGAAAACTACAATGCTGTGCTCTGTTATGGTTTTATCTCGGGTCTTTCTTTTTTGTCTAACTGCTTCTGTCGGACAAGCCAGCAACTCCTTAAACTGGGAGAGACCTTGTTGCACAGTCTGCCCCCAACCTCGCCTTGCCAATGCAGACTATGAAAGATATAAATGCCGAAATAACAAAAGTAGAACAACAACCTCTCCCTCTCGCCATCAAATAAACAGAACGGAAATAAAAAAAACAAAAACACCAAAACCAAATGTCCAGCTATCATAGGATCTTCCACGGCATATGAATCATTGTCTTCTCCGTGCGCGCACGCCCACATACACACATATTCACACACAAACAGACATAAATATAAACAATAATATGAGGAATTAATACAATAGACATGAAAGAAAATGTTTCGAAGGCCATTTTTTTTTTGTTCCAGGACAACAAAAAAAGAAACAAACAAAGAAATGGCCGTCATCATCGCCGTTGGCATTGCTGGTACGAATGGAGTACGGCGGCTATCCTGCTGCTTGGTGTGGCTGTCATCTTTTGTTGAACCGTGATGAATTCTATTTCTGTTTGCTTGTCCTCAGCTTGGGTCTGGCATGTCTCCTCCATCTCTGACCATTCAGGAAGAAAACACAGTGACATAAAATGTTTGGCGCTTGTCAAAGAATCGTCGTCCCGTCCTATTCACACAGCCGCAAAGGGATTTTGGGTGGTTTCGATATTCGATTTTGTGGTATCGTTAATGTTGTGGTGTCATTAATTTCTATTTATTATTTACATATTCTCTGAGTGACGATATTGGCATGAATATGGTGCTTGAGTAATCGTGTGATACCAGTGGAACTAAACGCAAGGACAGGCCCGCGGCTCCCAACAAGTGTCAAATGTTTTGTCACTATTTGCTGCTGTGGCTGGAGTAAGATCAATACCCAGATACAGGCAGACAGTTATATCAATGAAAAGCAAAATCAATATCACAAGGAGTTCAGTGAACTTCAAGGTCACATAATCAATAAGTTAATAGTATTGATACTCGAAAAGAAAGGAAAGGAAAGCGGAAGAAAAAGCCCAGGCAAAGACAACAATAACAACAACAACAAAACTAACTCAGAGAAGCGAAACAGAAAAAGACGAGAAAAAATGGACCAGAACATCGGGGGGTGGACTCAAAAAAACATTAGCTGAGGCCATATACCGTAATCCTGATAGAGGGAAAAGTAATGGTGCACTTCTCGTCAGGCAGAACATACTCCGACGACTCCAGGTTTACTTTAAGGCGAGCTGTAGATGAAGATGATTAAGGCGAATAACGTTCGGTAACCGTAGGAAGCGAGGGGCTTACTGTTTCTTTCTTTCTTTCTTTCTTTTTCTTTCTTTCTTTCTTTCTTTCTATTTCTGTCTTTCTTGTTTTCTGTTACTTTCTGTCATTCTTCCTTTCAGTTAATAATCATTATTCGTTTTGGGGTCCATGGCTGAGTGAATGGAGAAAAGAGTGAGGAGACAAGGGTTTAGTACCAAGTGCCAGTACCAACAAAAGCTCAAATCCCACCCGATAGCTTTCTTTCACTTTATTTTTCCAAGTTCTGTTTCCAAGATTTCGAAATATCTCGGTGCAATTAAATAGCAATAGATATAGACCGTCGGATAATAGACAGGAATTAGATTCACCGATTCTTCAAGAATAGCGGAAGAAGAGTGGTTGGAGAAGATTAGTGGTCTCATCTTCAAAAGGCTGAACTATGGCATCGGCAGAAGTTGAGATAAGTGAAGTCAGCTGAGGTGAATGTTCAGTTTCGATCTATTATTACGTCTTTCAGTCACCTGGAGGCGGAGACCTAAATCTTCTTCGTTATGAACCGAAAACAGATATTACTCCAGCTATTCACTATGTATTTTAATATGTCCCCAGCGCATGATCCGATCTGCCCATCGAAGGGCAGAAAAGTCAGGCAAAATTCCGTGTTTCAGCAAGTCAAGGTTGAGCCCCGTTGAGAGCTCTGTTGACAGAGACGCTTTACATTGAGACCCTACACTTATGTAATGGTCTCGGTAGTCCAAGATCTACGCCCGGATCCCGCCAGGTCGACACCACGGTATCTTATAGGCCTAGACTTGTAGTTCCCACCAGATTGTCCCAGAGGCCTTCCTTACCTATAAGTCACTGGCTGTACGCATTTCTTGCTTCCATTTTTTGTGTGTCTTCTGTGCAGTATGTTAGTTCTATTGCCTTGGTTGTGGGCTTTCTGATGAGGATGATCATCATGTCTTTTTTTGTTTTTGTTTTTTAATGCGATCAGCTAGTTACGCAGTTACGAGCCCCTATATTGTTGTCCTTGAGGGAAAAATTGTGGTGCTTGGGGGAATGAAAAGAGAACATTTGGGAGGGGAGAGGGGAAAGAAGGCGGTGCAGATTGAAAAAGAAGAAACGAAAGAATAGTGCGAATTTTGCGCCTATGGATCATATTTTGGTGCTTAGTACGTTGATAGCTAGACAAACAGAATTATCTTGCGTGCGTTTTTTAATCAGCTAATATTAGTGAAAGAGATAAGGTTAATTGCTTGTCCCGAAGCAGAGGCTGATAAAGGCAAGTTCAAGAATTTACTTCATGCATTTTGAACAGAGCCCATTCAGAAGTTTAAACAAACAAACAAAAAATAGAGCGCTCTTTTCTAGACCCTTTTTTTATTATTAGCTCAAAATATTATTAATGTAACATTAGGTGTTTTTCTAGTATATATATATACTTTCTTTTTCACACCAAAACTGCTTTTTTTTTTTTCCCTTCAGAACAAAAGAACCACGTACAGAGAGATGCCCTTTTTTCCCCGTGGTTTGCCTGTTGGCACGTTGCTCCAGGTGGCCAAAAACACTTTACAGAGGCTCACTAACGTCTCTTTCATCCTTTCTTTTCTCCACTTGGCACAAGGTCGAAATGATCAAAAAACACCTCGCGGAAACGGAACCTTTTTTGTTCTTCTCATTCTTTTGCCAGTTAACACCTTGCTCGTCACTGGCACATTGAAACAGCCGTGCGTTGGGAGAAGAGGAACGTCAACAAACCATACGAGTCGTTAGGTGCCCCAAGTTGACCGGGCGGGGTGCGGCACTGTCTTGAGCCTAACGAGCCAGGCATGGTTTACTTCTGGCCCTGTTCCTCTCGCCTGTTCCTCTACGTGAACATGTTATCCTATATCCAGAATATACTTGTAGTACTCATGTATGGGACAGACAACGGCAAAAATTGAGATACACTTCATGCACCTGACGCATGGCCTCAGATTAAGAGTCTTTTTGATTTTGTTTTGGTGATACACTCTGGGTTTGCCAAGACAACGGGAATAAACATCCTGAATAAATTCCCTTATATTGATTGTCCCAGGTTTGATCTAACTTTGACTGGGCATGCTACGGTACGTCATAGTATGTCACACACAACGGCAATGCACCCCATATGACAAAGGATTCACTTTACTTGGCTGTAGTTCATGCACGTGCCCTATGACCACAGATTAGTGTACTTGTCTATGATACACTCCGTGTCTTTGCGAATACAATGGCGGTATATCCCACATTATTTGCATTTAAAGGTTCAAATGACATTGTTACATGCCACGAGTTCTGGTCCTGTCGTTCTCGATGAGGATCCAGCCTTTACAGCGACTGAACACATAACCCCAAAGTATAATATACATGCTAGTAATCGTGACATTTTTGTTTGTCTACGATACACTTTGGGTTTGCGAATGTATAAGTGAAACGCTTCGTTCCGTCATGTTTATGAATGCGAAAAAAAAATGCCTTTTTTTTTTTTTTCTAATATTCTCCTACCATGAAAGAAGCCAAGAAAAAGTGTACAGTAAACAGGCGTAATGACAGATCAGATTTTAAGATAGGCTGAGCTATATTGTGAAACCGAAAATAACGTTTTGGAAAAGAAACTTAACGATCCTGTGGCACTGAAAGTTAATAAAGTTCATCCAGCAGCATGTTCAGGTCATGCTCTGGTCTTCTAGCACTTGGTTATGATCTGATCTAGCCTTTACTAGATTGCTAGACCTGTATATGGCGGCAGCCCCCCCCCCCCCTCCCCCCCGAGGATAGTATATGGTAAACAGCAACTGAACAGCCTATACAAACTCTCAAATTATCGAACGACAATATTTTAGGCCGTGAACTCTGCCCCTGCTTGTGCTTGGCTAAGATCTAAACCCAGTATGTGGCAGTCCCACATCTAGAGCATAGCATCGAGCTTACGACGGCAAAACATCTCCCATGCTCACCTGGAGAAGCGAACGATGTACAGGCTGTGACTAGTGGTCCTGTGGTTCCTGACGAGGATCGAATCGCGAACTCAAACTGGACATGTTAACCCCATCTAAACAATGTTACATGGAACGACAAAACAATCTACATGAAGATCTACATGCTTAAAGATTATGGAGTTGCAACATATAGGCCATGACTTGCGATACACTGCTCCAGGCTAAGATCTCACTAACTCCTATAAGACGCCTTAGTCTAGTAGGTGGAAGCCCCATATAATTCTGGATGGTGTTTGGCATATACAAGAGAATAGAGGAGCTGAAGGTCATAATTTTATGTTCAAACAAATTGTACTTGATAATACATGTACCATACTGTCCTTTGCAGACACCGATAAAACAGTTGACTGCTTTTGTGACTGAATCGTTCAAATACATGTAGTTAGTCATTAATTCAGTACAACTACGGAAAAAGCAGGGGTGTGATGTGAGTTGCTACAATACATCTCCACTGATCCTCTGGTCTTTGAGATACTTTCAACTGCCATGACCACGGTATGTGTCTGCAGGTATTAAGAGAGTCTCATTTTGAGCACCGCTCAACGGCAGTGGCATAATGCCAATATGTAGCTGATGTTTCATGGCATTCCTGAGCATGGGCGCTATCAAATTGTGTCATTATTCCTAAAAAAAAAAAAAGAAAGAAAAAAGTGCTCTAATAGAATTCTGTATTCGCTCAATAGATTCATAATGGCATAACTCATCCAGTGGCTTAAACGATATGTTTGTTCCCAACTTTTCAAAAGCGCTGAAGAAAAGAAACAATAATTATGTCGCTAATGGACAAGGCCAAGCAAGCAGGACATGCCTATTTTTCTGACAAGCTTTTTTTTTTTTGTTTGTTTAATGTCTGCAGCATTAATCTGGGAGAGGGAGAAGGTGGAAGAGGGAGAAAGAGAGGGAGGAAGGGAAGAGAGAACGGAGGAGGCCGGGGGGGGGGGGGGGTGTAGTTTTCCTCTGTTCCACAAGTGACGGTTCTAGGAAACGGTTGTTTAAAGTATCATTTTATTGTTATTTTAAATAATGCATGGTTCCATTAAGAAAAACCTTGCAGCCGTTTCTACAGGTCGGTGTGATTTTGCGATGAGTACAGTGTTTTATTGTTGATTGATGACTGCTATTCAACAAAGGTTGGTTTCCGTGTTTGGGTATTCAAAGGTCGGGAGGCAACCCCTTAAGATCATTGACTGATCAAATATTTTGGAAGGGGCCCTATAACATTTCCCCCTCACTTTTCTCTCTTGTAACACTTCCCTGGAGTGGCCTTTGCCCCTAGAGAAATGAAGAAGAGGAAGAAAAATAAATCGCCCACGCCACCCCAAGCCACGCCCTGTCCTTTAGTCTGTTATTATTGGCCGGACGATTTTCTTGTAGCTGTGGTCATTCGAGAGTGCCGAATTTACCACCTCCACATCTTTTTGCAACACGGACACTAAAGAGTTGCCCAGTATCTCCACGGAAATAGAAACAAGAGAAAATGTATACATGTAAATATGTTAATTCAGAATAGTTAGTCTATTTTGGGTTTTGCATCAGTACGATGATGGCTATATTGCGCCGTGCACAGTTGAATACGTTTACAAGTTTGAAAATGTAATATTGAATAAATAAATATGACTAAAAAAAAGTAAACGGCTGAATAAATAAATAAATAAATTTATAAATAAATAAATAAGTAAATCATTGACGTTCCATCCTCCTCTCCCACTCCTCGTTCGTTTTCTCTCTATTTTTTTTCCTCTCGGGCCTTTTTTTTTTTTTTTTTCTCTTTGGCCTTTTTTTTTTGGGTGGAGTTTCTTTTGCCCCCCCCCCCCCCCCCTTATTCCGAAACCGAAATCTAGGCATCGTCCTACTTTTTGTTGTTGTTGTTGTTGTTGTTGTTGAAACCCGAATGGCAATATGCTGTTTTTTCCTCTTGGAATAATCGAAATTTGAGGCATGGTCTTTAAATTTGCCTTTAAAAAATCAGAATCGGAATACATACAGTTTTGAATTGTTCACGTATTTACATTGTATTTAAACCACATTACGCCTATATGCTATGCGTCGTCTCTAAATTTTCGTGAAATCAGAATGTGGGCCATCGTCAATGTGTCCGCAAACCGTCTTTATGATTCACTGTGAAATATTTTGATCGAAGGAAAGGATCACCCAGACACAAGAATGGCCTGATGTGACTGTAAAGTGCACTGGAAAGAAAAAGGGGACAGAGAGGAAGAGGGGTTGTAGATGGAGAAAGATTGGGATAGAAAATGAAAACGAAACGGAGAATAAATTAAAAAATGAGTTAGTGATAAATAGTGAAAAATATTAAGAAATGAACAAACAAACAAATCATTTAACAAAGAATGAAAGAAGAAATGAAATATAGTAAGATAGAAATAAAGAGAGAAGAGAGAGAAGAGGGGCAGAAAGACAAAAAAGAAAAAGAAAAGAAAAACTAAGAGGGAAAGAAGAGAGGATAAAGAAAAAGACTGAAAAAAAAAAGAAACCTAGAAAGGAAGAAAGAAAAGATGTAGCTGAGAGGAAAACTGTCAAATGAGAATGAAAGAGAGCGAGAAAGAGTTGCAAAAAAGACTAGAATTACAATAATTTCTCGATGGAAAACGCGGCATAGGAAATGCGCTCACTGTTTCTGCTTGAGCAAGAGCTCCGTCTTCTTTCATTTATCACGGCGTTTTGTTTGTTTCTGCTCATACTGTTCCGACAGACACTGATTTGATTTGGATGGGAAACGTTGGTCCAGTTTCTCACAAGCTATCTTGTATTTGCCCTTCGTGCATCGGTTTAGTAGTACCGTATGACTGCAGGACGTTTTATTTCCAGTACGAGGACTACTGGGGAATTTAATTATACAAGATCTTGTTTCGTCTCGATCAATAGACTTGACTCTTTGCATGCCTTGAGCGCCAAGAGGGTGTGTCAATTGGCATATACAGGGTGAAATCAGAAGTAGCCTGGCGGTTAAAGCATTGATTTTTAGTCCAAATGATAAAATTCATTGATAGTTGGGTCATATATTATTAAATCAAATGTACATGAAACAAATGCTCAGGCTTTGACTAACAATATCCCGTTGTCCAGTAATCGATTGATAGAGTCTAGAAATAGCCGTCCATTAATTTACAATAAGCATGCATATTACGCACCTGGTTATCCTATTCAGTTTCTCATCATTTCAAGGAAGGTTTTCAAATCTCTGGACATGGTGGATAACCGACATTGTGTGTGAGAGATTATTATTATTATTAGAAACATTGTTATGCATGTAGTCTTTCAATCCCAAGAGAGTAGGATTGTCTCGACTTTGAGTGCCTGCCACATTTGGTGAGAAGAACTTTTGTAAGTAGAAATCTGGAATTTGGAAATTTTAGCGGGTCAGCAGCGTCTCTGTCTTCTCTGCATTGTTGACTGCCAAGACTTATTTAGCTTCCCTTGTGTACACTCGGGATCTCCGAAATACATTCTTTATATGAGAAGACTACACGTCGGATTTCCCTACCGAAGAAACGAGAGGATCATTGAGTCACAGAAATGGACTGATGCAGATTCTTACTTTTCCAACCCACCGGATGGGAAATTTTTGTGTGAAGATAGTGCAGAATTAGCACTGAGTCTCGCAGGGATCACGGTAGTCAAGGCTACTTTGTTTTAACATTGGAGTTGTCACACGATAGAAATTCTGGCTTCTTTGTTTACAGTATCAGACACATCGTGCTAATAGCAAGCAATGCAGTCTAGATCATTATTGTAGGATAAAGTAGTGAGGAATTAATCTACATACCTGACCTTTATGATTTATGCGTGGTTGTACGCACACAGCACGCAGGTATGATGAATGTTCAAAGCCTGTAGTTCTGTGGACATCCTGTTATTGTATAGTTATTGTACAAATGAGAACAATGGCGGCATATCTGATGGTGTCCATCCTTTGATATATTCCCTTTACAATCTGATTATCCAGTATATAGCTCGTAAACATGTTCAACCGTGTTAGGCTCAATATAGCCGTAATCGTGCTGATGTGCCATTGATTTAATTCCAACACAAAGCAAATGTTAACAACAGTAACAAACAGTGTAAGAGACAAGATGGAGTAACTTTCCCCTGAAATCTCGGTGAAAGGCTTCTGCCCTGTATTTTGTGCCACTGTCTACAATGCGATCCCAGCGTCCACCTGGCTAAGCTTGCAGCCACGGAGAGAGTCAGAAGAAGCCCATTGCTTTACGTTCCTATCAGAGATTGTTGTCCTAATTAATTGTGTGATTTGTGTGTTACGATTTCATCTCCAGAACGTCTAGTAATTTGACTTAACATTTTGGTACATATGGCACCTAGATACTCATGATACTACTGTGATTTCCACACCCTCAGCAGAAAACTATAAATATCTTGGATTCTTATAAATCTACCATGACGACCGGGAATTTCGGTGATCTGTTAAAAGTATATAATTATTTTCTCTTTGATGTTTGCAGATTTCTAAAATTGCTTAATCCTGCGTTGTAGAGTGTTTATCTATTGTTTCCTTTTTTTTTGTCGAACCATAAGGGAAGGGAAAACAACAATTAAAAGAAAAGGAAAAACAAAACAAAACAAACAAACAAAAAAAGAAAATCAAGTAAACTGATAAAACCACTGATTTGGAAGGATTGTAATCAAGATCTTGGGCTTTGTTTGAGAATACTCCGGCACCTTTGAGTTGTAAGCGGGTGGAGACTTCCAACTGACTAAAACTGTTCAAGGGCACTCGTGTGAATAAATACCAGTAACCCCCCTCCCCCCCCCCCCCCCGAACCTTAAAGCTCAGATGGCATTTAAAAACTGACGACGGTGAAGTAATGAATGTTGAAAAATGTTATCTCTTTGAGCGAAAAGACTGGTTTGTTTAAGCTTGTTTCTCTTTGAGATTTAGCACAGGCAGAGCTAACATTTAAAAAACAAAAACAACAACAACAACAACAAATTGATTTTTAAGGGGAAAGGAGGGGGGGGGGGAGGGGAGAAATCAAATGGAACACACAGTATTGGTGTGATATAGTGGTCCATATCCTGCCAGCCTAGCAAATCTATTTCTCTGACCCAGTATTGTTCTAACTCCTCGGTTTTCATTCCAGTTTATCTTGACTGGGGCTCCCAACAGTTTGAAGGGTTTTTTTTTGTTTTCCTCTGGAGTTTTCGACTCATTTCACGTATCTTTCACGATGTTATCCAAGACATCGGTCTGTCCCAGCATGTCTATCCGTTAAGCTTTGGTCATTCCAAGTTTATTTTACGAATCCGCCGGCCCGTGTCGTATTGGGGGAGCCTGTCTACTTTTTCTTAGTCTTATGGGGGGGGGGGGGGGGGGGGGGGGGGGGGGGGGGGGGGGGGGGGGGGGGGGGGGGGGGGGGGGGGGGGG
>JBCEWB010173552.1:0-10157 GCA_039654565.1 Peronia peronii
AGGAACAACATTCGAAACAGGCCAACATTTTGCCAATCAAACATTTCACAACTGTCGATTCTGCAGAGCAAACATGTTAATGTTGTACGTAATTTCTATTAAAGAAATTCTTAACAATCTGACAATAGCATTGAAAATAATAACTCCAGTAAATCGGGACTAATCCGTACAAATTTTGGTGATTTAGAAAGCTTATTATGTGGAGCTTTTAATCTTTAAAGCAAAAATGACTCTCGTGTATCCGATTTTTGGTGATGAAGAGAAAACAACGGAAGAGCTAATATTTCCCGTTACACCTATAGGCAGCGCGTACTCCGCCACAGGAAAACAAACATGGAGGCTGCCCAGCCCCTTGGCATGACTTTCGTGATGTCACACAAAGAGTGCGCTCCGTCTGGTTAGTCTGTAGTCAGCGCGTCATAGGTCGCGCTGCGGCAGCGAAGTGCTAAGTCTGTCACTCATAGCGAAGAGTTTTAGTCATAAATTTCCAACCCCATCCATCTTTCTGACGTTTTTTTTTTCTATACGTTCTTACTTCCATTGTGCAGTGGACTACCTGATTTGGAGCGCTGACGCTCTGTTCAAATTGAACCGGAAATTACCTGTTCGCGCCGGATCTATTATACTAGTAGCCTATGTATATGGATGTTATATAGATACATCAGGTAACATTACGTGACCCACTTTAAAAAAAAAAAAAGTAATCTCCAGGAATTTTTTTTTTTTTCTGTTGACAAAAATGCATATCAATATTTTCAGTCACGCATATCACTTTCCTTTCACCAAGAACAGGACATTTCGATAAGCATTGAGTGAGGGAACTCTACTTCAAACCATACGCGCATGAAAATTATAAAAGGAGTTATTGCGGTTCAATGACAAATGTTGTACTTCTTGTGAACATTTTGTTTCCTTCTTGTTTTGTAAGTTTCATCATTTATTTTTCACTGCGCATCCATTTTTAAAAAAAAAGAAAATCTCTTTGCCCCATCTTTGCAATCTTTCTCAAGACTTCTTCGCTCCAGCACAAGATCATATTTTGACAAACAGAGGCCAAAAACACACCAAAATCGTTAATTATCTGAGAAACAGCGGGTGCTTTTTGGGAAAAAAAGTTTCATCAATTCTTGAAATTATTTGCGTCCATTCACATAATGCAGGAATAGACAATATTTATTTGTTTATACTGATTGCCATTCGCAAGAACACAAACACGTGTGTATAACTTCGTACAAAATTGTTTCCCTGTGAAGTCAATCATTTATTCGCAGTTCATACACACGACAAATCAAAACATTCGCTGTTGTTATTTTTTGTTTAAATTTTTTTCTATAATAAAACAATAGAAATTATTCACGGAATGTTAAAGCGGAGGTCTTTGTTTCATACATAGCAGTCAAATCATAGTCTCACACATGCAATAAAGTATTGTGCATTTATGAAGCGTTGCCTTTTTCTTTCCCTGTGACCAGTATTCAGTTAAAACTTTATGTTTTTTTTTTCTGTTTGTTTTGTTTTTGTTGTTTATTTTTTCCACCTGTCCCATCGCAGTGTCTCTATTCCCATGTGTTTTGAGTGTCATTAGCATTTTCAACTATTAGATTATGAAAATGACAGTCCATGAGGTATTTTGAGGTCTGTCACATAACCTAAGGATCAAGGTTCACATATCTGTTTGTCTTTATGAAGTGGACATGTCTGAAAGCTCATAGTTAACATCTGCCTGCCATTCACAGAGCATGTCAGCCAGCCAGTCAGCCATCCATTAATTCATCCATCCACCTACCTACTTCATAGGTTTTGATAACGACCAGGCATTAAAACAAATACATTTATTATAAAAACATAATATGAAGATGGAAATCTAAAGATCTAGACAACTGCTTAAATTTGTCTCATGATTTTTTTTATTAAAAAAATAGAAATAAATTATTTATTTATTTCTTTTTGTTTTAGTTGTTTGAATGAACACATTCAACAAAAAATCGCGTGTGCCTTTGTCAATCATTATCAATTGATTTCCTGATGTAGGATCACTGTGAAAGTGTTGTGACATCAAAACAAAGCACATAATTTATTATTTGATACTGTTGAGAATTTCATACAATATATTTTCATTCCCAATACAAAATGATTTTTGTTACACTAATGGTTCCCTCCTAATAAAAATCATGGTTCTCTGATGATAATACATGATTATCAGGGTAGAAAAATGCAGAATCAAATCCTAACAAGGTAAAGTACATGAATATTTACAGAGAGGTAAACCATAATAAATTCCAACAATAAGAGGATAGACTGCCAAGTTGAGTTTTTTTGCAATGGCGCACCAGTACATCTATGGATATCCCATGCCAACAAATGGCCATAAATACTTTTGTAAAAATGTAATAGAAAGTCTAGCCTCAATAATCTATTATTATTGTCAGATCTAGGAGTGACAGAAGAATCATGTTTTTCCCTAAAATTAAAAAATTTGAGGACCTATGCGTCTCATGATTAATCAATAACTGCAGCTTGGACAAAGATAACAGATAAATCATATCATTTCCTTATCAGGTAATATTATTGTCATAAACATAGCATTCGTGCATCTCTCTGGATATTACATTTCCTCAAGCTGGGCTGGCTTATATGATAAGACATTATACATGAAACATCTCAGGATGTTTACATTCTCTTCATCCATATATCTACTCAGGGAGATGCATGGATAATGTTTTTATGCAAATATCAAATATGCTGCTATTCAGAAGTATAGCTATGCAACTCTTTTCAGTTTCATTACACATTGAAGTTTTGGAACAGTTTGAAAATTAAAACAATTTAAGGGACTGAAATAAACATTTTTTTTAACAATAAAATTGAATCTAATCCAAACAGTTATAATGTGGTAATTCAATTGCTGGATATAAATCTAAGTCAGTAGCCTATTATTTAAGAGTGACAACAAATTTAGATAAAACAGAATAAACTAGCAAGAGCAATGATATAAATTTTCAATTGTAAATCATAGTAGTTTCAATATAAAAATATCATGAAAGAGAAAACATAGTAAGAAAGAATATAATCACTGGCTGGCTAAAGCATGAATAGAAAGGCATTTTCAGGAATGGCTAGGATCAGGAACAAAGATAAGTTAATTTCATCTAGAAAGGACAAAGAGAGAAAAGACACCATTCTCCTCAAAAATGTATTTTATTTTCTTGATGAATATGAGCACTAAGATAATATGATCAGTTTGTGGAAATAGCTTATTATGTACAATGCTCAAGTCACTGCAGAATAATTCACATTTAATTGGACGCCTCACAAAACTACTTTTTTTAAACATGTAGAAAAGATCAGTGCTGAATACATAATCTTTTGGCAAAAAGATTTCATCTGCTTTTCAAAGCCTTTTGAGCTTCCACCCTACTCTTTTTCTTGACATATATAAAAATTTTCATTGAGAGGGAGGATGAAAAAACTGACTCTTGTTGATTTGCAGCTTATGATCTGCAAATCCTTCCTCAAAGTTTTGCAGTATTATATATAATATTATAATGTCTTCTCACTTCAGAAGTATTTTGGAGTTTAAGAAAAAAAAAAGGAAAGTACTTTTTCCACAGTGTGTTCCATATAGCTTAATACAGAAAGGCATGTGATGTACCACAGCAACAATAATCATTCAATAAATACAACACAAATTATCCAGTCATTACTAATAGACTTGATTCATGTAAGAGAGTTATTGCGGGATGCTACTGATGAAGAAATGTTTTCTTCAAATTTCCATTCTTATCCTGCCTAATAACCCTAATAACTAAGTTGAAGAGCCTGACGAGACCATCACTCCAATAAAAAACAGAACTGTTTTAAGAGTAATTTTTTTTTTATGATTAAATTCTGGACTTTTTCAGAAACAGAATGTTCAAATTAGAGGAAGAATGTGGATTCTTTTTTTTTTGTGTGTGTGTCCGGCTGCCATGACAATACAACCACATTTTATTTTGTGTCTTGAGAATTAGCTATTTTCAAGAGTCTCTAAGGCTTCAGAGTATTGAATGTAATTGTTTGAAATTTTGTATCTTAAAGAAACAGCTCTATCTAAAGATAATATGCATTTCTTTTTTGTCTATAGGTCTATCATAAATTTTTAAAATATGTATGTTGACAAATGTGTATATTTATTATCAATTTATCAATTTATTATCAATTATTATCAATTACCCATCTTTGCCACAAAAAAATGTGAACAAAATTCTGCAAAATTGATGCATATTTCAACAACATGCTATGAGGAAGTCAGAAGTCAACTGGTTCAGAAATAACAAAACCTTAGGGAAAAAAGGGAAATAAAATCCATTTGAGAAAATTGCAATTAATTTTCCATAATGTTTAATAGTCTGTCATTTTGGGGCATAAAATAACTGTTTCTGGGCACAACCGTTATTTTTCTCATATCAGAAAAGGTGAAAGTGTCTGAAAATAGCAAAACCTCAGTTCTGATATTTTTGACACTGAAACTCATTTTGCGCCCCCTCCCAAAAAGACGTATTGTTTGTTCACAGTATGAATTAGAATTTTTCACAAATGTAAGGCAATTGCTCTTGTCTAAACAGTCTCAGATATAACAGCATACAATGATCCTAGCACAACAAGAAAGAGCGCTGTTCACTGATCTTTTGGAGCACATGACATCTCCCTTTGAATTAAACTCTTTCCTGATTTATTTCCACTTATGATTGGCAAACCCTTTCAAACATGCCTTAATTCAGCAGCTTCCATACACTTGAGAAAAACATTGACCATATTTGTGGGAAAATGACTCACTCAAAAACAAACAAATTAACAATTTGGCTGTTTTCCATAAAATTACAGCTATTTCCTATTTTCAGGCTCAAAGGTCTGAAAATGAACTTGCATTAAGTATAAAAGTGTAACACTTGTGACTACCAACATATCCCTAAAAAATCTTGATCTTCATACACAAGCAATATTCTGTGAGGGAACAGAATATTTAATGTGCCACATTTAAATTCATAGGACAAAACATATCACAGTTCTAATGATCTGTATCAAAATGAGAAGCACAAATCATACATTTTAGACAGGTTGATTAAAAGCAAATGATCACTATACAGGTATAAAACATTGGTTAAGAACATATTCATCGGTGAAATCAAGATATTCTTAGTTGCTGAGAACTGATATGAAAGCTGAAATAAGTAAATAATTATTCAATTGCCATAATCATATCTTTAAGTGGTAATATGACCAAAAAATGAAATGGATGACCAATCAAATGTTAAACAGCAATTGTGCCATCATGAAAAAGATTGGTTGACCAACATTTTGTCATGAGAAAATCATGGGATAAATAAACAATCAGGTATATTGGATGCATAGATTGTCATTCTAAAACACTGATATACTCCTTCATGTTAACTCATCATCGTTATAGAAAACCTATGATTAAAACGTTAACTGCAAACATAGAAAAAGTTGCAATTATATCAGGAATGAAAATCTATGATTAAAATGTTCAGTGCAAACTTACACAACATTGCAATTATATCAGAATATTTTGGGAACTACTGCAATAATTTATCTTTATTGCATCCCCATAAATGTAACCAGAGTTGATTGCTCCTGATGAAATTGATTAAAAATTGTGCATTTTGGAAAATGGTGTTCCATCTTCCTTAAACAAGTTAAGTCTCTGTTCCAATCCCTTCATGTACCCAGACTTGTCATCATAATAAATATCCAACAGTTCACCCATAGTTTGAAAAGAATGAAAGGATGGCTTGCAATCGCTGTTCAAATGCAATTGAAAGGTTAAGCTAACCAACACACAGGTCAGACTAGGTCACTTGCATGTATATACTGCCATTTAGGCGGAGTGAGCTATATATTGTCCTATGCATGTATGTGATAGAGGAAAACTGATCACTGTAACAAAACCAAGATATTCATAATACTTAAGCTGTTAATATTAAGCCTGAAATACAACCATTCTGAATTCTGCTATGATGGCAGTAGATGCAAGATGTAGTTTTAAATATTTCAAGCAAATGAACTTTCAATAGTGGATTTTTGTTCTTCTTTCCCTTTAAATTTTCATATATATATACATAAGCCACTTGATTGCTTTTTTATTCTTCTTATTCTATCCCCAACTTCATTAAAAAAAAAAGAGAACTTTATGAATAGCCTAACAAATTTATAAAGAAACTGAGCACGTTTTCATACACAGGACTGATATATTACAGACAAAAACAAAGTGTTTATGCTAAACAAGCAGATCATTTTGATTTATTGTCCATACGTCACTTAGGTTTATACTAAAGAAGTAAACCATTTTGATTTTATAATTTATTGTCCAAATGTGAGTTATATGGGTTGAAATTTTCAAAAGTTGCCCTCAGTTTGAAAGATCATCAATGAGAACTGAATTATATGTTAATTACAAAACAGTCAAAAAGATTGAACAAACACCTATGTCAGCAGGAATCATCATTTTTTCATACATGGAAATTTTTACAAAAAAATAAAACTTAAAACTGTTATTGTAAAATGGTAGAGGACAAATGTTGGGTTCCATATTGATCAAGTGATGCCCATTTTGTCCAGATCATTTGAAGTAAGTCTGGTGCTCAGGATGACTCTAGGGCTTGTTGCTGATCATCCCTTGACTGAAATAAACACCAACAAATCAGTGACATTAGTTGTAGATAACTGTGAATTTTCATTTGTTTGATCAACCAGCCAGACAATCAGTAATGATAATAAGATAGATATAAAGTTTGACATAAATACATTGCATATCAAAATCATTGTTGTTGTTTTCAGTTGTCAACTCAGACAAATGTGCTATGCATACAAAGACATTAACTAGACATGGTGTAAAGTGAAACCACAGAAAGTCAGTCATGTTTCAAATAGAGTTCACCATAAAAGTTGATTGTTGTGTATATCAATGCCCATTCCCTGTTTTTTTTATGAAACTAACCTTTTTTTTTTTTCAAATTTCCCATAAGCAATGAAAATTTCTTATGATTTTATGGTATTTTCAAAGAGAAAAATTGTTCCCTCATTGGATGTAAACTAGCGCATATCTACTGCAATGGAAACCTACTATGAATAGAATTCTTCAGTGCAAGTAATTGTATACATTGAATATAATTTTGATCAAATCACAAGTGAATCAATCCTGACAGAAGGGGTGCATAATTTATTCAACAATTTACTTTGAGAATCTTAATTTTGCTTGGGAACATTTTTGCTTTGTCATGTTGCCATGCATGAGATTGAGCTAACTCAGAAGTAGAGGGGGGGGAGGAGGAGGAGGACGAGTTGCAGTTTTGGACAAAACTGTCTAATATCAGACTGTCAAAGATTTCCTTTGACAGAATACTTTTGTAATAATCTTTAATAGATAACACTGTGGTGTCTAAAATTTTCCTAAAACACAAATACATTCAAGTTCCATTCTATGTGTTTGTTTAATTATTCAAATCCATCCATCAGTTTTATTAACTATAAAATTACGTTGCCAGATTTAAATGGTTCAGTAGGAGATGTAGAACAGGGCAAAAAAAAAAAAGAACAGTTAAAGACTGTACTGTGAGATAAAGACGAGTGCTGTTTCATGTATGTCTTGTCAGTGCTACCTGATGCAGCTTAAGGAAAAATGTAAACATCCATTAAATTAAAATAATGCACTAAAATAAAACCAATTCTATTATAGTACCAAAGAAACAAAAGCTTTTTATAATTTTACTTCAAGCCTTTATTTCATTTAAAAATGACTGAATCCCCCCCAAAATCATTTTGAAATGATTTGTGTTTTTTAATGTCAAAGGAGAGCTTAAAAATTTACCTTTTGCTTCATAATGCCTGTTTTTTCTTTAAACCATAAACCATATTTGTTATCATTCTTGGCATCGTGCACAGAGGAGTAGATGCGTATCATCAGTTCTCTATTTCTCTCAGGGGCAAGTATTCTGCTGACCTTTGAAACAAAGATGTTTATATAATATAAGAACTGAAATTTTCAGTACATTGTAATAATTTGCTTCACACAAATTCACAGTCTTGTTTGTTGAGATCAGAAAAGGATTGATGGTATTGTATATGTGGCAACTAGATAATTAGGACAAAATTTTAATATGATATTTTTTGATAGATTGAAGGTATTTTCTCCTCTGGAATCTATTGCTCACATGTATTTCTTTGTCAGTAATCAGACAAAATATCAAGAAATAACAAAAAAACTGTCCCTCCTCTGGATAGTGCCTGATTTCAGTTTTTTTTTTCTTTGAGCCCACCATTCAGATTTAATAGTTAATCTTTCTAGGGCAACGACCACAATGAAAACACTAAAAAAAAAAAAAATGTCCAGAATTATGTTCCTTTCATTCCAATACAATTCAAATTCAAGAACTGATAATATAATGACAATAATCCCTATAACAATTGTGTCTGAAGAGAGCAAAACAACACCGTGTTCTTTTTTTTTTTTTGAAAGCCTTTCAATCCAAAGAAAGTAGGATTATCTCAGCTTTAATGAGCTGCTTGTTTTTGATGAGAATTTTTGTGGGTAGAAATTCTGACTTTGGACATTTTACCTGGACAGCATGACTCCACTTACTCTTCATTGTTTTATTTTTAATTGCCAAGGGTTCTTTAAGGTGCTTAACGTACACATGGGACCTCCAAAATATATTCGTGCTTATCCAAGAAGGCTAAGCATCAGGATTCCCCACCCAAAGGAAGCTAGGGGACCGCTGAGTCACTGAAAAAATGCAGAATTCATCTTCATATCCTTCTGATCTCCCAATGACAGGAACCGTGGGTTGAACTTGCAACTCACAACATGAGTTGTTCACCATGGAGCAGATGCCAAACCACAAGGCCCCAATGTTCTTTTGATGTCCACTCTCTGTTTTTTACACTTTTGACCATACATTTTCCTTCCAGTGTTTGTCTTCCTTAGCAAAGTAAAATAGCTGTGATCTTTGAAAATAATGTGAGAAAAAAAGCAAAAAGTGAACTATGGTTATGCTAGATCTTGCACTCTGCATGTCTCAAATTCTTAAATTTCTGCTTGTATTAGGTTCATCTCCTTCAATTTTCCTTTCTCTATTGTCGTCCTACCCATACCATACAAAAAAATGCAACCACTTCTTATTATTTTTGATGTTAATGTTACTCTTACTAAACCGTTACGTTCTGATAGAATTTATAAGGCCATAACTTGAACAGCAGTCACAAGAACAGCAGCAATACCATGTGTCATGACAGATTCACACATACACATTTTATGGTATACTCACCTCATCTCGCTTTATTTGCTTTGCTTTGGTGAGATCATCCTTAGAAAAAACTTTCATTTTCTCCAAAACGCTTTCATCATCATTTTTTTGTTCCACTTTGCCATAGTCAAGGCGCACAACCTTAAAGTGACATTAAAAATTAAAACAGATGCACACAATGCTGCATTGCCATATGAGCAATCTGTCATAGTTCTATATTGACATATAATAGATTTAGATGGCACATTTAAAAAAAACTGATGTTTGAAATGTAGGATGCCATTGTATTAGTTTGTTAAGCTTTCTAAATTTCATGAATCCACCATATTCTTTTGAATGAATTGACATGAAAACATCCCCAATCCCCTTTTTTTGTCTCTATGAAAGTTATTTCTTCTCTCCATGACCATTGATACTGCCAAGAACTGCTAAATCAAACTATGTCTGGCCTATAGTGGCAAAACAAGACAAAGAAATAAGTCGCAGAGGCTTATGAGAGAAGCAGAGGTAAGAAGGACAAAGACAGTGATCAAGAAAAAAAAAAAGGAGGAAAGAACAAAAAAGATAAATATGACAACACTGACAAGGGAAATTAACCTTTTACAGCTCAGTGTCACATATTTGATACACGATTTGAACCAGCTTCAAAAGACTGAAAGTTGACACCATATTGGCTGTTTTTCATGAGAACATTTTAAAGCATGAACTTTTATTCCAGACCAACATTCAATGACTGCAATTGATCTCACACAAAGGAAATGGACACTATACTATTTTAAGCTGCTCCGGGTTTTTGAGGATTAAGAGGGGGGGGGGGGGGGGGGGAGTCCTGAAACCTGGCTTTTTCTCACAAAA
>JBCEWB010173563.1:0-10157 GCA_039654565.1 Peronia peronii
GAACTGACAACAGAGAGGAATGGAAGGCCATGATCGCCGATGTCTGCAACAGACCTGGCACATGAAGAGAGAGAGAGTTACTCCGAAAGTAATTCAATTTGCAAAGTATGCTTGGCAAGATGTTAATTTTTATATATTTTTTTTCAGTTAATTTGCAAAGTATGATTTTAAAGAATAATATGTAAAATATAATTTGCAAATGCTACTGAATCGATAATGCTATTTACTCATTATTTTTTCCAAAAAAATCATGGCAAATATTAAATGAGTATGTCTTAATGCATCTTATCGGAAAGTAACTGAATATGCAAAATATAAAGAGTGTACTCTGAGCAAAATGGACGTCTTATACTGAGAGATCTATACATAAACATTTAGCACCTGTGCACCTATCTCACAATCAATTCAATTAATTATTCCGAAAGAAATGATATTTCAATCCCAGTGCGATATTTCCTTTTCATCATGAAAAAAAAAATCTATTCTCATCTAGATCTAGATGCTGTTTTTGGATGGCATGAATTAAAAATCGTCAAATTTCAACTTCCTGGTTTTGTCAACCGACTGATGAATGTCTGGGCAAACATGATTTTATTTGCTTTCACAAAACGCCTATTTGGTCACAGTTTTGTTATTTCATAAGGTAGATACGATAAGATAACTTTTATTTGTCCTCAGAAAAAAAAAATCCATTCACAGTAGAAAAGACACAGAATGTATGCAATAAACCTTCACAGTCAATACAGATAAAGACAAAAATATCACGAACAGCAACTGAACAAGGCAGACTCAAGAAAGCTAATGCTTGATAGACGTATCAATGATGGCAGAAATGAATTTTTGTAATGCTCTCGATTAGTTTTTACGTCCAACAACCACCCACTTCTTTCGCAATATTTCAATTTATTCAGTATTTCAGAATGTTCTCTCAGCTATTCAGATGTAACTTTCTATGACATGAAAAGACCACCTTACTGTAGCATTTTCATTTCCTAAAAACTATGTTTCCCACCATAACTAAACGTGATTTTCTACAAACGGCTGATTTAGCCAAAGACGTTTTGTCCAAGTACGTTAGCAGTGTTTTCTAATTCTCCAGATTAACTCTTGCCCAGCTAGTTTCAGTGCCCGACGCTCCATCAGTTCATTCTGTAGCAAAAAAACAGATGTAGAAGTTTCAATTCATTATCATAATTTCACGGGGAAAAGCGTTGGCAGTCAAAGAGTTAAGACACAACAATTCTGTGGGAACAATTAGGGCTGGAACTGATTCTTTTGTATTCTCTCTGGAAATCATTTGACACAAAAACGGCATTTGACCTTTTCTTTCTTTCTTTCTTTCTTTCTTTCAATTCTTTCTTCTTTTTTTTTTCCTTCTCCATTACAAATGAGAAAGAATATCAGTGGTCAGAGATGAACAAGAACAATAATAATTTGCTGTAACGCGGTAATTCACTCGATAATTTTGGAAACATGAAAACGCACATGATGTTATGCTGTACTTCATTGTTATCGAACATGTTATACAATAACATATATTGTTACTCAACAGCTATTCAGTTTTAGTTCAGTTTTTCTGTCCTTTGGAACCGTTTGGTGTTTTTTTGCGAAGAGATACAGAGGCTTCTGTCAGGGTGGTCTGGACGAGTGATATGTTATCAGCTCTGAGTGTGACCTTAACGGTGTCTTTCCAGCGTTGTCTTGGTTTTTCTCTGATTTTCCAACAAGAATATCTAGTGTTGTAATGCCCTGATGCATAATTGGATAGATGACATTCGCATGAGGTGACCAAACCATTTCATTTTCGAAATTCTGGTGTTCCATATATTGTTCTAGAGTAATAGATAATACTGTACTGTTACTCAACAGCTTTTGTTCTAGTCATATGACAATTATATAGTGTTATCAGGTCAAACATTCTTAAGAGTGAAATCTAATCTGTAGCTTCAAGCTCCTGTGAAAACCTTTTTTTTTAATGGCATGGACAATCGTGTATTCACCGCAAGGTAACACAAAAATAGCACGCCGTAACAAATATGATATATATCGGATATCCCGAATTCCTACAACAATTTCAATTTCTAATGAGAAAAACAGAAATTGAAAAACAAAACCGCTAGTTGTATGAAGAAATTAGCTTATGTTTTGAATTTATATGAAAAAAAACCAAAAAAAAACCAATAAGAAATAGATAATAAAGGACGAGGTATTGCTAGCGGGTGGCGAAAATCTTGTAAGTGAATGTTCTGGGTACTCGAATAAACCCATAACTCAACTTAACCTTAATCCTAAATCTAACTCTAATCATAACCTTTCTGAAGCCACTTGGCCTAGTGCGGAACTTCTCTTTTCTGGAGTCTAGCATCTACATTAGAATCTATATCTATACAATGTTTTTCTTTCTTTCTTTCTATCTTTTTTTTTTTTTTTGAGGGGGAGGGGGGAGGACTCAGAATTGGATGTAGGTAGTGATTCGATATCTTCGTTATTCTTGTAATAAATACAGACTAATAGTGATACGAAATTTTATTAAGTCAGCCTGATTGCGACCGCTGGAGCTTATTGACTTTCCGACCACCCGAGGCTAGGTCTAATTTGACCAGGAAATATCCCTCCTCGTAATCTTTGCCTTGTCAGCTGTGGGCTAACCCAAACATAAGTTAGGTACTGAATTAAGATTTCTCAGCAGATATTTTCAAGATATTTGCCTCAGGTCAGTCTCGAATCTACATCAAAATCTATTCCAATATCCCGAATCAAGGATGTAATTTGAGTGGTCGAGAAGGAAAACCTGTTTTGCAATAGATTACAGAGTCTATTTTGACCACCTGGTGGCAATGAGAACATTGCGAAAGTCAGATTTTATGGAAAATAAAAAACAACAACAGCAGCAGCAGCAGTGCAATAACAGTTTACATAAGATAGGAGGCAGAATAATTTCAAATGTAGCCGAGTACAGCTGAATTGCTATGAGAACTTGGAATGTTATCTAGCAAAAAAAAAAAAAAAATGCAATTATGCCGCAGAAAATGAATCCTTACGAATTTATCGAGTCCGCAATTGCTTCGATAACCTGGTATTCTATCAAGGAAATACAGAACAAAATACAACCACGTTTGACAAAGCTTTGACAGCATAATGATTAGTGCA
The DNA here is from genome assembly GCA_039654565.1 of Peronia peronii. Classification (NCBI taxonomy): domain Eukaryota; kingdom Metazoa; phylum Mollusca; class Gastropoda; order Systellommatophora; family Onchidiidae; genus Peronia; species Peronia peronii. The sequence continues at coordinate 3,151 of JBCEWB010173563.1, forward strand.
GATTTCGTGGAAACCAAGACTGAAATGTCAGCTCAGGCTCTTATGAATTACAAATGAACAAGGTCAGTAAGAAAAATGATGACATATCTGACGAGGATCGAGAGCCATGTAAGGTCGAGTGCCTGCAAGTCATCGGCCAAAGCATAGACTTCAAAGGGCCATGTAGTTTCCTACAAACAAGGCAGACAAAGCGTTGCTATGGCAACAACAGTGTGGGAAGACGTTTATTGATTGGACGGGAAAATAGCTAACAAGGCCGGGCACACAAAGTTCTGTCTTTTTTCTGTGTCTTCTTCTTTTCTTTCGTTTTTTTCCCTGTCATATCTTCACAAGATAAATGTTGTTTGAATCTATACAATGCATCACTAATCTAGTATGTGTGTCATGTGTCAGACTCAGTCGGTAATATTTTATCAGTAAAGTAATTCACAGATACAAACAACATCATCTCATAAAGGCTCCAGTGTGGGGGTGGGGTGGAGTCTGTGGGGGAGGGAGGGAACAAAAAAAGGTGAGGGGGGAGTATTAAATACTAACAGATCATATTATGGAGAAAATTTAAGTCTGTTTAAACACAGAAAAATACAAAACAAGATCATCGAAAAAATCGATATCATAAATAGTAAAGACTTCTCTGTAATATATTTACAATTCTAAGAAACAAGAAGCATGGAAGTTCAATAACAGCGAACGATATGGCTGTTGATATGAAGATGGTCAAGACCACAAGGCAACGATGATAAATGTTGTGTTAAAGGCATTGGTAAGGATATATGGAGAAACTAAGTCTGAAAAAAGCACTGATTTTGACTGAAAGAGTGATCACAGAGGCTTCTTTCAAAATGACAGAAATACTCATAGGCCTATATAAGTTAAAAGCAGTCAAACGTCTTTCGTCATGAAGAAATAACAAAACTAATTAATGCTGGGAAATTAAAAAAATAAATAAATAAATAACATGGTAATTGAAAAACATGAACCAAACAAGCACTATAACTAGTTTGATTTGAGGAACTAACAAGTTTAGCGATAACGTCAACAGGGGTACCTTTGGAGACAAAGAATATGACGATGTGGGAGAAAACGATAGGTTTGGAAACGACGAGAGATCACAATTAACAAAAAATAGATTATGAACCCTTAAGGACGCCGATGGCTATCGTCGACATCTGGCTAGCGTGTGTATTTACTGAAAGTCAGCAAGAGAAATGCACATCGACGTTCCAGAAATGCCTTTTAAAAAAAACAACAAACAATTCGAAACAGTTCGGCATCCCTGCCGAGAACCGGGGAGACAGCGTCATCTTTATTTTTAGCCTCAGACGAGCGTGATAAGGCTTGGGTCACACAGGGAGCGCGTGGTTCGGTCACTCTGTACGTGCATAATGAAAGCGAGGTGAAAAATAGTTTCCAGGGGCAGGTTTGTAATGTGGGTACATTGAAATTACTCACTGGAGTACAGTGCAGTGGAAAGAGGAACGAAAATTGCATGTGAAGAGCCACACAAAATTATATTTTGATAGTAAATGTGATTTGAAATCGTAAACTAGAAATGACTGTAATAAAGATGAAACATCACATACTGCTGTCTTACAGAAGTATCAAATCTCTGTGCTGAACTTTCAGATAATAATCTACATTAAATCAACTTGCATATACGGCAAGAAACTCTGACGTCACACATTTAAGACGATATGGATATGCTAGATCATTTTATCGTGTTGTATTTTTTGTGTTATGAAATATGTTGATATCTTCGAGACAATTCCGTTACACATGACGGCTGTACTAGTCACAGTTTTTGACGTCACTTTGTAAGGTCAGTATTATTACAAAACTTGCTGCATTGTTGAGATCGGTAGGTACCAGCAAGAAAACCTGTAATGTGCCCGGAGTGAGTGGGAATTCCAGCTTATACATACCGCTGAAACAGGGACGCCTGCCCAGTTTGTTCGGGTTATAGGAACTGAATGACTACCGAGTCCCAAGTCATCTCCATTAATAAAAAAGTAATGCAGTGAAAACAACCGACAGGAAGACCCAAAATGTCTGTAAAGGGATCATAAAGCCTTTCTGCAGATAAAAAATCTTGGTTCGTAAGCGCCTGACTTGTTGGAGACAGACCGTGCAGCAAACCTTAAGTTTGTGAATCATTTACCCTACAGGTTGTGGCAAATGGCCACAGGAAGAAAAGTCCGAGCGAGACCAAAAAAAAAAAAAATCTATAACGTGAGACACCGTGCACAAGCTGAAGGATGCCAGCAACTGCAGTGTGCACAACAAAATTCAAAAACACCATGAGGTAGATGGCGAGGATGAATGGCCAAACATTCGAATGACTGTTGCGTCATTTTGAAGTGGTAGAACCTGGTGATAACCTGTACCTCCGAGAATCACAGTGGCGGACAAATTAAATGATAGTAGCGATGCCTGACCTAATCAATGGAGACCTTATAGTAATAATAGCTGTGACGTTATTATTACTCGCTGTAGTGGCACTAACAGCAGCATAAATAATGGTGCAGTAGAAGAGGTGGCAAGAGATGCTAAAGATCTAGTATTTACAGTGATAACTGTAGGATTCATTGTAATGGAGATTACTTAAAACTCAAAAACAATAACGACAGAAGCACAAAATTTATGGGTGAGAATGCTCAAGAGTAGTCATGTTATTTATAATAGCAGGTGATCTGCCGAAATTAGTGAAAGCCACACCATCGAATGCAGAGATAATTGCTACAGAGATCACTTCGCTTCTGTTAGATTCTTGTTGCTCTGGCAACAACAGTATTAAAATGGAAAGAATGGGCTCCGCCTTTGTAGCAGATATTTTTCAATCACGCAAACACGTCACCGAGCAAAATTCGATCCACAGCCAGGGATGTCTCTAATAAGCAGGAGCGTGGACATGAGGAGGCAAGCCATATAAAAGATGAGTTACCAACGACGACATAAACAAACGTAATTTGTTTAATTACAAAATAAAAATCAGGATGCTACAGAATAATATATACACTGTATTGTTCTCATTCATAACTCACGACCCTCTCAGAGAATTGACCCATCAAACATGCTAACATTTTCGCACTATTTCATCTCGATAAGGCTGCTTTTATTTTTCATTTGTTTCCAAACACAGGAATATTTCCAGAATCTCGTCATCAGGCTGTCAAGAGTTTGGACACGGGATAGAAACGGTCAAAAGTGCAACAGCGTTTTTTTGCCATGACAGCGTTGCCAGCCTGCCTGGGTATAGGGCGTTCCGACTCTCCTCAGGCGTGTTATGTCAGTCTGCTGGACCAATCATTTAGAACGAAATATTTGACGGAAGAAAACAGACAGATAGACACGCACGCACGCACTTACACAGAGACAGATAGACAGACTGAAGACAGACAGGCAAACAGCCAGACAGATAGACAGACATAAAGGAGAGAATGGGAAAATAAAGAGTAGATGCGGGAGAAGTCCAAGGAGAGAGAGAGAAAAAAAAAGAAAGAAAAAAGTGGACATGTACATTATTGCCCTACAAAAGTGTAAGACTCAGACTTTTGTTTCATACACTCATTCGTACCGTCAATGATTTACGACAGTTAGATCTATTTATACTGCATAAATAGATCTCGTTTTCTAAAAAAATTATAAAAAACGAGGCACTCTGCCCTGATTTGCTCATGAATGGAATCTCCTTGTGTTTATGAAGCTTTGGCTTTTGTGTGTGTGTGTGTGTGTGTGTGCCTGTGTGTGTGTGTGCCAAATTCAACAGGAAATACAACGAAGCCAACAAGAATAATAAAAACAATAACAACGACAACAACAACAACAACAAGTAAATCCTGGCATCCATTTTTAAAAAATGAGTATTTATCAAAGGAGCTAGGCAATGTAGTGTTGTACTGCTAACAAGTAGAGGGTAGTGGTGAGGGCTAGCGAGGGGACTAAGATAATTTAATACAATTGCATGACGATCACAATATTGTCTTTCACTCATCATCATTATCATCATTCCCGTGACAAATGTCACTAGGATGCCAATCAGCAGTCAAAGGTTTCTATTGCTCTCGGTCTTTGACTGTTTGATGACAGTTTGATCCGTCCATTCTGTTTGTGTAGGGTCTGGTCTTTGCGTAATCTATCTATCGTGGGCTTGTTACACTCATAGCTGGTAGCAATTCTGCATATATCTATCTGTTTATGTTGATATGTGTGTGTATGTGTGTGTGTGTGTGTGTGTGTGTGTGTGTGTGTGTGTGTGTAATAGAGAGAGAGAGAGACAGAGAGACAGAAAGATCACGTTGTCGGGTTCGTTGAGTATTTAGGTTCAGAATACCACGATTGAGTCATTTCGTATAACTTAAGTTCAGTTTCATGGAGGCCAAAGAAAGACCGCCCACGAGAAGCACGATAGGAGCCATTATTATTTTCTTCCATTTCTCACTCTTTCGTCCTCAATAAAAGTGAGCACTATTTCTCTGTTTGATCTCAGCTTGAGCCTTAGGCCTATGGGGAGTGGAGCAATGTGTCAATATTTCCCTATCAACCAGCGTTGTTCAGCTTGCACTAGCTCGAGGATTTGACTGGCAGGAAATGATACAGACAGCGGGGGTGTAAATATGAAATGAAAGAGAGATAAGCACACAAACAGACAGATAGAGAGATAAAAAGAAGAAAGAAAGACAGACGGACAAACGAGGCAGATAGCCGAACAGTTAGGCAGACAACCGGACAGAAACACAGCGATTCAGAAGGCATGACAGATCGACAGACAAACAGACCAGATAATCAGCCGGACAGGCAGGCAGACAGACAGGTATACAGAGAGACAGTCAGACTAACCAGTATTCAAGAGACAGACACACTAATATTCAAGAGATCGACAGACAGACAAGCAGAAAGACAGACAAACAGGCAAACAGGCAGACAAACACAGACAGACATAGAGGAAGGAATGCTTAATGAAGAGGGCAAGTTCCTGGCAATCTTTATCTCCATCTATTACCAGCGTAAAGTAGGCCTCATTAAAAATTAGAGATTATCTAAAAGATCTATGCAATGGTTCACTTATACGTAACAACTTTTTGCTTCCAACTCATAATTGGCAGCTGCTTTGTAGTTTCTGTTTTTATTGATTCCCAGATGGCTTGAAACATGCATAATTTGTTGGCTCCAATTGTATCATAGTTCTTAGCCTTTCAGAACAAAAACACATTTAAAAAACATAAAGAAGAAACAAAAGCAGCACTGAATTGAACAGAGAGAACAATTATCAGCTACATAAGTATAACATTTCACTACTCTTGCCACTCTGAGCTGCAGCAATAATATCCTCGCTATGACAAAACGCCTTCTTCATCATTGTGTAATTATTTCCTTATTTATTCAGGTACTGGCTATGTGGTTTGACACCTACTCCATGGTGAAAACAACTCAATCCATGTGGGTTCGACTCACGGGTCCTCCACTGGGGGATGGAAGAACCAGAAGATCGAAAACCTGCACTTTTTTTTTCAGTGACTGAACGGTCCCCTGGCTTCCTCTGGAAAGCCCGACGTCTAACCTTCTCGGATAAGGGCGAATATATTTCAGAGGTCCCGTGTATACGTTACGCATGTAAAAGAACCCTTGGCAGTTAAAAATCGATGAAGAGTAGGCGGAGTGCCGCTGTCCGGACAAAATTTCCAAATTCAAAATTTTTACCCACAAAAATTCTCAGCAAAAACAGGCAGCCTCTTAAAGCCGAAATAATTCTACTTTCTTAGGATTGAAAAGCTCAAGAAAAACAACATATAGCTTTGTACAGTATTAAAAGATAACCTATTGCATTAGCCTACTTCATTCTCTAAATACTTGTATTTTTGTTAGACGTGTGTTGAAAAATTTACTGCCGGGCTAACTGAGTGAATGACTGATTGACTGATTGACTGCTTAACTAGCTGACTGACTGACTGACTGACTATCTGTCTGTGTGTCTGACTGACTGACTGCCTGTCTGTCTGTCTGTCTGTCTGACTGACTGCCTGTATGACTGACTAACTATTCGACTGACTGGTTGTTTGTTTGGCTGAATGACTGACTGACTGATTAAGTGACTGACTGCCTGATTGTTGAAACCCTTAGTCGTTGGGGGAAATGTATGGATACGACAGATGACTTGACAACCTTTCTCTTTCGTTCTTGTTTTCCGCCTTTTTCAGGGATTTGGCCACAGCCTGTGTTCTCCACTCTTTGATGTCACCCTCCCAACGTTTTCTCTGTCTTCCTCGTCTCTTCCCACCTAGTACAATACCAGTTTCGCGCCCAAATGATCTTATGTTACATATACAAGAGAGATAGCTAAACTAAATTTTATTTTTTTAGAAACAGAAGTTTTCATAGAAACTGTTTTGTCAAAGCTAGTTGGCAATGGTCCCCGTCGTCCTAAGTTTGAAACATTGAAGAGACGCGAACAGTGACAGGCTAATTATGAGGCCCCAGCCTTTGTGTTACAAATGAGTCTGAGAATAGTAAGAGACAGCACATACTAGCTTTCAGGGCTACAAATCCGGCGTTAGGTCCCCTGTTTACTGGACACCCTACTAGGGTTACTGACAAATGGCAGGCGGGGACTACCACAAGGCATCGAATGAGCCGCTGGTATAATTATGTCTATGTCTTTGACAGGAGAAGAAAATTAACAAATTCATTGTGACTGAGCCATGCCAGAATTCTGTACAGTAATCATCTAGATGGGCGATAGCAATATACAAAAAAATCGAGTCTAGTCACGAATTCTCTCCATGTGGGTGGTTGAATGGCCTCATTCATCATCTATCCATTTACCCATCGATCCATTCATTTATCTGTTCATCGATCTGTCCATCAATCCATTCACCCATGAATCCAATCATGAATCCATCCAAGCATCCATCCATCCATTCAACATCCAACATATATCCATCCATCCATCCGTCCATCCATCCATCCATCCATCCATCCATCCATCCATCCATCCATCCATCCATCCATCC
>JBCEWB010173574.1:0-10157 GCA_039654565.1 Peronia peronii
TATCTATCTATCTATCTATCTATCTATCTATCTATCTATCTATCTATTTGTCTGTCTGTCTGTCTGTCTGTCTGTCTCTCTCTCTCTATATATATATACATATTTATTTATATATATTTATATATAGTATTATACATATAAATGATGCACATGTATATCTATATACATCTTTCTTTTTTGACGATATCTTTTGATGTGATATTATGTTCTCTTGTCTTGGTATGCTTGCAATGAGCTAAATTCTCCAGTACATGTTTACATTAACAATATCTCTGTTGTGATGGTGTGAGACGTTCTGCTGTTATTGTCTAATGTTCACAAAATCATTATCCACCGTGGTTGTAAACTAAAAATGAACTGACCGTCTCACATGCTCTGAATTTATTTGGTCTGATCGATTTAGACTTAAGTGTTTTGGGATTTGATCTTATTATGCCTGATATTGTTGATGATAACATGAAAAGAGTTTGTTGATCTCGTCCATTTAATGTCATTTTATTGGACTGATATCTACGGATGTGAATAATTTTTTTTATTTTGCCTAACCTCACCTTACGTTATTCTGTATTATCATATCTTATGCTCCGTCCTATTGTATTCCTTTTTTAAAATTTTGAAATTGTTTATTATTATTATTATTATTATTTTACAGTTGATCTCTGCATTCGTTCTCGTAGAAGTCTTCCAGCCTTATATTGTCTGATCTCACTTTATTTCGTGATTGCAACCTCCCCTCCTTTTCATATATTTTAACCCCTTGACTGTTCACACCACAAGTGAACTACTTTAGAGTTGGCTGCTGCAAAAGAAATCAATGTCCAAAAAGAATACTACTGGTAAAGATGTATGATGAGCGTAAGCGTGTCTTTAGCAGTGCAAAGCTTAACTTTACCTTTTTTTCTCCCAGAAAGGTGTCAGCTGTATTATAAGAATGATATAGAACCAAGTGCCGAGGAAGGCCAGGACGCCTTTTTCCTATGCTCCTTTAAAACCACCTGCCCAGACGAACCAACAGTCGTGTTCATGAAAACCCCCAAGGGAAAACGCATCGAGTTTACCCACAGTGGAGAACATAAATTGGGGAGGAGGATGATAGGTTTGGTTTGTTCCCATTGTCTAGCCATGGATAATTGCATGAAGCTATGACAGAAGTGCCTGGCCTTTTGTTCCTTGATTATATCATTGCATGCGACATTTGAAAAAAAAATGTCATCTTTGTTTTCTCATAGGAGATTTCCAGATTTATTTTATTTGTATCTTTTGTTATATTGTGAATTTTTATGACATATCATACAAATGAAATACAATAATGCCTGTAAGGAGGAAAAATCCAAAAATCACTTTAAGTATTGTCTGATGTGATGATGTAATCAAGGGCCAAAAAACCACAACCTTTTGTCAAAATTACATACGATGTCGTAGAGCGCAGACAGCGAGAAATAATAACGCCAACAGATCATCAACAGCATTGATCAGAGAGCCCTCCGGGTTAAAGTTGGCCTGATCAGCCAACCTACGGACTCATAGTACCCAGCTCCAAAATCAAAAGCCAATCCTATATCCAATCTTAGGCTTACTAAGAGATTCTCGTTGTTTACGACAGGCAATCAACAAACACATTACAAGTGCACTTGAAAATTAAACTTAAATGGTCACCTTGTGTTCTTCAAAACGGCGTAATCTCCTTTTCGAGAGATTTGGCATGAATAATATATAATTTCTGTCAAGGAGTACAATGGCGCGATTTAAAGGAGAAGGGTGTGGGAGGGGGAAGGGTGGAGACGGCACCTGTATTGGCTAGTTTGGGGTCAAAATGTCAATTTTTTTCCCTCTTTTTTTAGCAAGAGTTATCATTTCTATAGCAGATTATAGGTCCAGAATGCTCCTATGAATAAAATATTCTTTGCAGATTCTTTTTTATATAGATGTGTGGGCATTTGCAATTTCAGCAAATTTTCTTATCTAATTGAGGGGAAAGGTGATAGTGCCAACTCTTTTATTCTGCTCCTATTGATAACAGCAGCTGTTGGATTCAACGTGTTTTTTTTTTTTCAGGATTTCTAATGTTATAAAAGTCACTGGACTTTAGAGTAGTTTTCTCATTCAGATTCAGTTAAGTGAAAGGAGGGACATGTCTCTAGAAGAGTATATTAGCTTCTTAGATAGCAGATCTACGTGCTACGGTCACATTTGAGACTCAAGAATAAGCCCTACAGGAGACAAGAGAGAGAGAGAGAGAGAGAGAAAGAGAGAGAGAGAGAGAGGGAGGGAGTTAGGGGGGGGGGGTGTCATATTCCATGGCCTATGGGTACTTCGATGTCCTCTCTGTCAAACAGTAGGGTTTGTATATATTCAATTTTGTTTTTCAATGGGTTTATAGTCAATAGATTTCGGATTTTTTTTTCTCCAAACTTTTTTCCCCTTATTTTCTCTTTACTCCAAAACTTACTAACACGCTTTCATCAGATTTGCACATTTGCCTTGACATAATGAACAAAATGTTTGAAACAACATGCAGAGTTTCTAACAATTGATATAGTAGTAACGGAGGAGATCAATTTTGAATACCAGAGTAAAATCCAAGATGCCGGCCGTTTCCATCACAGTGAGATATGGTAGCAAGTTTCCAACTATACTATCTAAATCGGACAAACATGTCAGTTACACGTATATACAGGGAAATGACCTCAGGTCAATGGGAAAGAGGGTCCTGGGAGTCTGTTTGAAAAGCGCTGAGAGGACATGATTTTATTTCTTATCGTTTTTGGCATGGTCAGATTAAAGGGAAAATATCGAACAAAAAATAAAAAATAAATAAAAAATAAAAAAATTGAATTCACTCATAGCAAATACCGCCATTTTGCATTATGCTACCTCATTTTGCGTGTTAGGATTCTTCATTTTTCAACCGATTTGTCTGAAATTTTGTGTATCCACGTTTTAGGTCAATATGTAATCTTTTTCAGATCATAATTTTGATCGTTCATTTAGTTTATTTTTCACAATTTTGTTTTTAAATTGATATGTAAAAAGATCACAGAGTTTTTAAAAAGTTGACCAGAAAACCTCAAAATTCTGAAAAACGTAAAATATTATCAAAAGGTCCCTCTGAAATAAAATTTGAAATGTTATGTTCTGCATCGATACCGGATTTCATGACAACTGCTGCAGAAATATCAAAAAGTAGGTCCCATATTAAAAATGTGTGCTGGAAACCCTTATTTTGAGCAAAACGCACTGAAAGATTTTTTCAAGAAGGAAAATACTCAAACGAAGCTTTTATATTGGGCTTGCAAACTCCAAAATAATTACATCACATTCTGAAGTTCTCTTCATAATTCCTGTCTTATTTTGTCTTCAATTGGGCTTCGGCTCACATTATTTATCCATTTTCCCTTTCCCCTATCACTAACGCTATAACATCCTGGTTGATATACATGGTGGCCGTGTCTTCATTGATCAGATATAAAAGTCCACCTTTATATAGAGCGGGATTTACCCGGTTTCTTTTGTTTGAGCATACTCGAAAACAGAAGAAATGGGGGAAATCCCGCTCTCAGTAGGCCTTAGGAACTGAATTTTAGAGGTTGTGGTGAAAATGTTCGTTGATTTTCTGTGTGGTCAACGTCTCCAATGGTCAGCCAGTGTCCATCCCTGGCACTGAAGCTTCCGATATTGGTTACAGAGATTATAAGTTTTTTATGCACAATTTGCTCTGAGAAAGCGAAATATTGTCGGTCTATCATCACTGACTATCGTGCCCCGATATCTGCATATTATCGAATGATCACTCTTTCAAGAACTTGGAATGGGCATAATTTTTATTAGCTTATTTATTCCATTTTTATACCACATAAAGTATAACATTTAAGCGAAAACAAAAACCCAAAATCGTTTCTTTTTTCTTTAGCAAAAGCCTGATTTCAGGAGCCATATACGCCCCCCCCCCCCACCACGCCGCCCCTTTCTCAAATGCAAAAGGAACAGTTTTCTGGTGCCGCCCACCCCATTCCCCTCTTTGCCAGAGGTAATGAAAACATAACTTGATTTTTTACAGTCGTCTCCACTAAGACCATTCTCATCTTTTCAGAAATAATTTTCTGGTCAAAAAGTTTCAAAAACAGAAAAGCTCACCAAAGTGTTCCTCTATAATGTTGTAGAGAGTTATAAACTCCTCCTTCTGACATCGTATTTTACGCGAATAGACGGAAAACCCAGAGTTTTCTAAAATGAAATATGACTCAATCAAATGGCATCAGAGATAAACAAAGAAAAACGAGATAAAACAACAAATAAGTTTACGTTGTGTAAGGAATACTAAATATAAACATGAAAGAACGCACACCTCCCACATCGCCGACTTTGTGTCTGAGTAGAAGGTCGGGTTGTCCAGAATTATAATCTATGTATTATTTGAGAAATATTCTCCATGAATGTTTCTGGTTTCATGTTTGTGAGAATAACATATTATGCCATATTTTATCTGATGTGTTCTGATCACCGACCCTTTCTATCTCACAGGCTTGAGCGACTAACAGTCTTAGTATAGATGTGAATGTCAATGGCTTTATTGTTTACGTACTGCATAATCTTCATTTAACCCACACACAGCTGATTACCTCTTCTTTCTATCTCAAAATGACGCTAGTACATCGAACACTGAGGGCTCAATTGGCTTAAGAACTACTGCTAGGCCATGATAAAATTGTCATTCGACACCTGAAAGAAAGTCAAGTTGTTTTAAGCTCTAATTTCATTTCATGAAAAATGAACAAGTACCATTTCAGTGCTCAGGATCCAGTGAAGTTTAATGCATAAAGACGTACAGTTGTTTGAAGTTGAAGAATCATTTTTTTCCCCTCAACTTAAAAATGCCACAAAATGGTCTTTCCATATCGCAGGCATATAGCAGAAGCCAGTGTGTTACTATCAGTCAATAGAGATATGAAAGGAAGTAGGAAAGGAGGAATAGACACGGAGGGATGAAGAGAGAATGAGACTGATGTGATGGTGTAACTTGGGACAAGAAAAAATTAGGCTATGGTATGAATATGGCCCAAACTAAAGAGCTTCCTACGTAATTTGAGGATACGGACGAAAAGGAATTGTCTCTAGACTGAAGATGATCTTTCAAAAATCTTCCTGTGGAACACGTATAGATAGATAAAGATTTAACACAGTAACAAACATGACCGACCATTTCTCTTGGTCCAATGAGAATTTACTCTGACAAAGAAAAAAAACAACATATTTTTTCTCTGCAGCATACATAAATAGATAAAGACGTAGCATAATAGCGAATACGACAATTTTTTTCTGGTCTAAAAAGTACCTTGTCCTACCAAGAAAAAAAGAGAGAGAGGAAAAAAACTCTTCTTATGTAATACATAAGAGTCATCTGACAAACAGTGTCGCTTACCTTCAGATGAGAAGTGGTGACCAAGGATACTGTTCCCCTCAACAAGGTCCAAAGATTGGGAAGAACTAAATGACAAACTAGCCCAGCTTGTCCGAGGAAACTAAAAGAAAATGGAACTAGAAAACCGAATAGTAGTCATCACGGACACCATCTGCTTCCATGTACGGATATCAGTGGCATTAAGAACAACAGCCTGAAGCCACCGATGAAACCAAACCGCAGACAGCAAGAAATGGAGAGATCAGAAGGCAGAAGAAACGGCTACGCAAACAACTGAAAAGTGCTTCGGATTTCGGGAAGAAGGGCCTTCAAGAAATCTGGAGTTATCTGAAAGGGAGACACAACGCACCGAGGAAAGCAGAGAGGGAAAGAATAAGGAAGCGAAAGACACGCCTGAACCAACTTCCAGTACTCAAGAATTGTCTTCGAAAATCCACGATCCGGCGAGCTCAGCGCCTTTCAAGGCAAATTAGAAGAGCACTTGCGAAAGACCTATCGACCCACATAGGAAGGAGCCACTGGACACCATTAACGGACTGATATGGCCTCCCCAGCCGGGTCGAGAATTCAACAAAGAGCCACCTATTCTGCACGAGATTGGAAAGACAGTAAGACCAAAAGCAAGTCTGTCCCAAGTCCAAACGGCATATCGTACCTGCGTTACAAGAAATGTCCCAAGGTGCTCAAGATATTGCACAGGGAGCTAGTCACATATTAGGCGAATGGAAAATTGTGTGATCGGTGGAATAGAGCTGAAGATGTCTATATACCAAAGGGGATTGCTTCAGAGGAGATAGGTTAATTCCGTCGAATCTGTCTGCTGAATGTGGAAGGCAAGATAATATTCTTCTCGGTAACAGAGAGTCGGCTGAATTCACATCTAATGGAGAATGGCTACCTATTCACACCAGCCCGGAAAAGAGTCAGGATGTCTGGAGCATGCGAGCATGACCTGGGCGGCTATCCAGAGAGCAAAAGCAAGGAAGCAAGAACTGCATGTTATATGGTTAGACCTTGCTAATGCCTACGGATCAGTTCCTCACTCGGTACTAGACACTGGACATGTATCATATCCCAGACCACACTACAAGACTTCTAAAGGAGCATTCTGAGTTCTTTAGGATGAGGTGTGCGACGAGACAATACACCACCCATTGGATTCAGTTAGAGACGGGAATTACCATAGGCTGTACAGTCTCACCGATTCTCTTCGTGTTGACCATGCAAGTACTGCTGAAGGCCAGTAAGCAATTTTCCAAGAGACCAGATTTGGGAGAGGGCTGCCTAATGGGCACCACTAAAGGCATTCATAGCTGACACAACAATCCAAATCTCATCCCAAGAAGAGGCAAGGCAGATGCTCCAGAGACTGGATGATTTGGCCTCCTGGTGCAGAATGGCATTCAAACCCAAGAAGTTCAAAAGCCTCTCTCAGAAACGGGAAGACGGATGACACAGTGCACATTCCAGATAGATGACCAAGTAATACCAACTGTCGGAGAGTTACCCGTGAAAAGTCTCGGTTGGTGGTATGATGCTTCCCTGAAGGACACAAAGCGGAGGGATGACGAGCGGACTCAGCTGACAGTTGGCCTGGAGAATATCGACAAGAACGGACTCCCAGGACATTTCCAGGTGTGGATCCTCCAATTCATGTTGATCCCAAAACTTATGTCGCCACTCTTAGTCTACGAAATCCCCGTCTCAAGGGTAGAAGGATTAGAGGCAAAAAACAAATCGCTACACAAGAAAGTGGCTAAGGCTCCCGCCATGCTTAACCGACGTCTCACTAACGTGTAAGCAAAGGAAGTTAGTGCTACCACTCAAATCTCTGAGTGAAGAACACAAAATAGGGAAAGCCAGCCTTCACCTGATGTTCAAGATTCACAGGATGATCCTGTGAGGAATATAGAGCCTGAACTGAAAAAGAACTGAGCGTGAAAAGCGAAAGAAGCCGTTGATGCAGCAGAACAGTCCCTACAGATGAAGGAGATCATTGGATTCACTCAGTGTGATAGGAAAGGATTTGGGTCAGGTGGGCAGTCTCATTGTGGTCCACAGCGACGCCTAAAGAGAAATGAGACATCGTACTCCAAGAAATCAGGCACGAGGAAGACGAAAAAAAGAGTCCAAAAAGTTGTCCAGCAGGGGCGTCAGGGGCAGTGGACAAACTGGGAAGGTGTCCTCCAAGGAACGATGACATGAAGGGGCATTTGGCACATCTCATCCATGAAACTGACCTTCAGTATTCGTGCCGCATTTGATGTGCTTCCCACGAAAACAAACCTCACCAGGTGGAAGAAGGAGACTAGCGACGAATGCCCACTCTGAGAGAGGAAAAAGACATTGCAACATGTTCTCTCTGGTTGCAAAGTCGGCGTAGCCAGTGGAAGATATACCGTGTGCCTGAAGTGCTGGCAAAAACAGTTGCATCGGCACTGACAAAGTAAGAGAAATAAGATGAATCCCGAAAAAATACTTTCGTCCAAGAGTCAACAAGCATCCCCACCAAGATCCACGGCAACACCCCAATACGTGGAATGCTGGAGGGAATTGGCGACTGGGACTGGGCCGATTTGACAGGATGGGGAGAATATCACAGTTCTTACGGTACGTGTAGGGGGAAATTAGGTCATCTTTATCGTTGCAAAATCCCGAACTGAGGAAATCAGGCGACGCCTGATATTTTTTGCGCAGTTCTGCAGGCCAAAGCTGAGCACGACCGGATACTGTCGGCTTCCTTTGAAGTTGGCTTTAGGCGGAGAGTAAATGCAGTGAATTTGTTATGTAAATCAAAGCTCAAATAAAAAAAAAAATAATAATTACAGATTTGGAATCAGCGTGTCCAAATTGGGGCGGACTACGCGTGCACGTCTCGATTTGATGCTTAATAAAAAAGATAGCGATTTATAGTTATCCCTACCCTACTGTCTAAGACAATTATGAAAATCTTCAGATCCAATCACAGTTCCTTCAATATATCTAGGCTTTATTCTTGTCGGCTTTTTTGCTCGCCTATTCTTCACTACACAATGTGCAACTGCACAAAAGTGATATCTCGCAGCGCCATTTGTCTCCACGGAGAAAACTGAGTCCCACAGCGTGACAAACTGAACGCGTGGAGGGTTTGAATGTTTAGTTGAATTGATTCCGGAACCAGTGTCGAGATGCATCTGAAGGAAATATGGAGTCAAATTAACTGAGCGTGTATGGCCGGCTTTAGCTCGAGGATTGCGAAGTCGCACATCCTTTTCGAGCTAACTATTCCATATTAGACAAACATGGAGGAGCAGCACGAGTAGAAGATGGCCAGGTACCAGGATCCCCTGACGAACTTGCGAAGAGCCGGAGTAAAGGCAAACATATTCGCAGTACAAGTAGGAGCAAGAGGTACGTTGGTTCAACAGTATTTTCTCTACTGGCTGAATAAGCTTAAGTGACCGGAATATTAGAAGCGCAATGCATGAGATAGCCACAGCAGACGAAAACTCTTGGCTTTGGTGCAAAAGGAACGATGTCACCCCTACACCGCTTGATGCCGGACTGCAGATTTACATAGAAGAAGATGCCATAAAAACAAAGACAAGCGTAGTATTATAATAGTCGTTAGAGTACTGGACCGAAAGTCAAACAGCAATGGTTCAAATCCTACCCAGGGAGTTCCTGAGGGAAACAAGGTGGGTGACGGACATTTGGAGTCATGACCTCGGTATGGCAGGGCTCCAGAAGATGTCAGGAAGTTAAAGGCCGAAACATCTAATGAAAGAACCCACTCTTCCTCTGAAGACCGTCACCTGTCTTGCTCCACCTGAGGAATTTTCCTATCACACACAAAGACAGCTAAAGCAAAAAAGAATTATATCAAACATGATGGACCATTATTTTTGGTCTAAACAACATTTGATAAGAAGTAAATAGAAAAGTTTAAAAAACAAATACTTTTTTTTTCATTAATGTACCTTACAGATATAGATAAAATTATAAAATGATAACAAAAAAAAAAATAAAAAAATAATTTAAAAAAAAATGAACTAATATTTTCAATCTAAACTTAATCTGGATGAAAAAATATCTTAACATAGACAGAGATATAAAACAATATTAATTACACTGGACCATTTTTGTCCGTATAAACTCAATCTCCTTCCACTCCTCTCTCTGTCTTTCCCTTCTTCCCAAACCTCACTATGTAACATACATAAATAAATAAAGAACTACAATGATATAGCTATAATAAAGTACATGAACGAAATCAAAACAAAACACACATACAAAAAAAGAAAGAAAAAGTTCTATAATGTAACATAATAAACCGTTCGTCAGATAGATTAAAAAAAACATACAGTGGTACATAATACATAATTCTTTCTCAGTCTGAATTGAATCTGAAAGAAAATGTATTTGTGTCTCTATTTAACTTGCGTAATTTGATGGACCATCTTTGCTTTTCGCAGTCCAAGCTTCCATGGCGTCGAGTTTGAGTATAGTGATGCTGTTCAAAAAGGTGGTATGCACTGATTATGGGCTGTACACTTGCGGGGCTCGCTTTCAAAATATTCCATCAGACAACTTCACGTTCAGTCGTCTGTTATATGTGTATGGTACGCCAAAGTGAGATATGTTTATACTGAGTCTGAACGAACTGGTGAACAAAAAAGGCGACAGATATCTATCTATCTATCTATCTATCTATCTATCTATCTATCTATCTATCTATCTATCTATCTATCTATCTATC
>JBCEWB010173585.1:0-10157 GCA_039654565.1 Peronia peronii
ATCTAAAACAGCGATAGAAAGAAGACTAAATGATAAGACATCTATATATACGGCGGAAATAACAGCAATCAAAACAGACATAGAAAAGTTTGGATATAAAAACGAAAGAGAACACCTATTAAAACTAATGACAAACAGGGGAGAAGACCACACCCTGCATAACATCTTTAAAATAAAAGCGGATGAAAAACATAGACAGATATTAAAGAAAGCTTTAGCAAAGATGCCAACATAGATGAGCAAAAATAAACATAGGATGAAATAACCCTCGTCAAAGCAGCGGAAACAGCACTGGGGATGCTAGGTCGGAAATAGCCCACTTAATGTAAACAAAGGGAAATCAGAAGTCCAAAAACGGGAAAGGGTAAAGGGAGGGAACGAAGTAAACTAATGATTTGGAAGAGGGCATAACGAAAGAGAGGGAAAGGCAAGGAGGCAGAATAAATCAATGCCGGCAGTAAAATACCAACAACAACAAAGACAAACTAGTGGGAGGGGGGAGGAAGGCGGGAGTAGAAAAGAAAAGAACACCGAAAGAACTCTATAAATTTCCCGGGGTCTCCGGATGGACGATCGCATATGAAACCCTGCGCCCTTCTGGACGGAGACTCTAGACTTTGCTGACATTGAAATCGGACGTGGTACGAGATGGCAGTATTTTCGTTCGGTCGATTCGGGAATACTGGCGAAGCCGAGTAGTCTGACCTGTCCCCCTCCCCCCTTCCCCCCCTCCCCCCTTCCCCCCGATCAGAGAAGCGGATCTGTAAAATACATCGTGTTCTCGCTCGAGAGATGGGGACACAGACGAAGCTAAGAATTGTCCTCTGCCAACCGAGATACGCGAGGTGATAGATAGAGCCGCATAACCCACTGCGACCTAGGGACTCCCCAGTATGTGCATAATGTATATAAAATAAATATCGTCTAAATAAATATTTAAACTCTGTCTAAATAAATATCGTAAAAAATAAATGTTATAAAATTAAGCATACCAGGGAAATAAGAAATAAAGGCCGAAGGGCTCATCCCTGTGTAGATAGAGTAGGGAAAAATAGAGTTGGAGATATGGACGCTAGGGACTTGACATACCAAAACAACAATAGCAAGGGACTCACGAGTGACCAAAACTTTCTTTCTTTTAAAGGATTTTTTTTTTTTTTAGGAAAAACATGATTTTTTTTTAAAAAAAACAAAAACCCGTCGAGATAACCTCCACTAGGAGGTTGAAAGACGTATTACAGAACGTAACGTAACGTATAATCTGGTACAAAAGTGATTTTTTGCTCATAAAAAAAAATCGACATTTTTAACTAAAACTGGTCAATCCAGGTGGTGCATCTAGAAAAAAAAACATCAAAACGTCAAAGGTTGTATTTTAGTGAGATGAAAAAACCAATATGAAATTGAGACATTTGGAGGACCCACAGAATTATCAAATAAAAAAACATTAAAAAATGCAACCATAAACATTAAGTTAATAACTGAAGATGTGAAGGCATGAAACCTTTTTTTTCTGAATTTTGTGACATATCTTAACCGTTCTTGTCTCTTATTTCAATGTGGAGAGAGTAGTGTAATTAATCAAAGTTGTAATGAGATTAGCTAATTAACGGAAGAAGATCTTCTGTTTTAATTTCACGACAGTCGATTGCTTGTCTGGATAGCAACAGCCCTCCTCCCAGACAGATGCTCTGGCAAAAGAAAATTCCAGTGGTGCCACTAATGTTTAAGCATTTTTTTTTAAAATAGAAATATCAATCGCATTCGCGTAAGGACACTGCGGGCGAGCACGGACACTATTTTCGATTGGTGGATCATACTCGACAATCTATGTTATCACTTATCAAAACAACATTTGCGACATGCCATCGGCTACCCGCCCTCTTTAAATAGAAATATCAATCGCATTCGCGTAAGGGCGCTGCGGGCGAGCACGGACACTATTTTCGATTGGTGGATCATACTCGACAATCTATGTTATCACTTATCAAAACAACATTTGCGACATCCCATCAGCTACCCGCCCCTTTCCTCCCCTCTCTTGTCCCTGTCTCTTTCCATCTTTCTCTCCCTTTGTGTGGCTGTAGCAGTCATTACACAGGTGTGCAGTGTCTCTATAATAATAATAGAGAGCATTTATATAGCGCTTATTCCTGTACAGTACAAGCTTTAAGCGTTTTATAATCTACTGTTATCCCTGACAAACCCAAAGACACTCATAAACGTTCTCTTCCTGGGAAGCATACAAGGCGGCTGCCTGTTAGAGGGGTTAGGTTCTATATTATATGTCTTTCAACCTCCTGGTAGAGATTATCTCGATGCCTGTCAGCGCTATCCACAGAATATGTATCTATTCTGTGGCGCTATCTAACAATATCAATCACTGTCTATTGTCGGATATTCGTTTAAATCTGGGTCGAGTCAGGAAATGTGTGTAAATTGTCTTTCCCAAGAACAAAATGTTGGGACCAGTCATGATTCGAACCCGGAACGGCCCAACCGCTAGGCCGCCGACAACAGGCTTTTTCGAGAAAACTTTCAGTACTGATTTTGTATACATCAAGATTTATTTAGAACATTTCGCCATTCAGATACAGAAAACTATCATTTCTACATTTATCTAATTAGGACACACTGATTTTGTGTAGCTTCTAACATATGTGAAATCAAGTTGATGAAGAAAGCTTGCACACCTACTACACACTATATGTACTTTATAAAAGTCACGTCACAACAAATTCAATGCTGAGAGATACGTGCTCCAGGCAAAGAAACTCTCACTCTGATTTGAATTTCCACCCAAATCTCTTAGAGACCTTGATGCAATTTAAAACACAGAGGTATTTCGACATTGGTCACATGACCGAGGAAACATCGCTCACATGTGGCTTTGTTTATATGGTGTGACATGTCTGAATGCTTGTCATTCGTCAAAACGTGTCTGCTATGCGCAGAGCATGTACACATATCAGCGTGTGAGCAAAATTTGATGGATCAAAATGGGGGGTAATAACTAAATTCACAGTGTGATCTGACAATGTTTAAACCCAATACCATATCTCTGCATTAGATTTTCACTGTGCACGTACATTTTCACAATTTTTGAGCACAGGGTTTATATATATTATGATATAGACCAGTAGAGAACCTCAGGCCACAGCCTTCGTAGGACATTTTTTAAATACTGATCAAACCGATGCTGTCCTGGACTTAAAAGTGTATAGCAAGCGTGCGCCCCTCGATGTTGGTATTTTCGATGATTAAACTGAATATTACTCAAAGAAAACGTGTTTGGTATTTTGAACGCGTCATTCTATCGAACGTACAATTTGGATCAAACTCTTTCGTTAGTTTACTATTCAATTACTATTGCCTTTTTTAGAATAATGTCAAACATATTAAGTTTTTTTCAGCTTTATGTAAGTAGAAACACATACCTTTATGCAGCAATGTTCTGTGTCAAATTTCAGATAGATCCATTTAGCAGTTTTCGGGTCCATAAGCCTATTATGGGTTTTCTTGCAATTTTATTATATATACATATATATATATATTCTATATACATAAACACAAATTTTATTATATGTAATATACATATTCTATGTAAATAAACACAGATCCACATGCAACAATGTTGTGTTCCAAATTCCAGATGGATCCATTCAACAGTTTTCGAGTCCATAAGCCTATTGTGGTTTTTTTTGCAATTTTATAATATAGACAGCCCTGCGACTTCAAGTGTGCGAACCTCTATGTTGATATTTTTGTTGACTAAACTGAATGTTACTCAAAGAAAACGTGTATTGAACGCGTCATACAATCGAACGTACTGTTCGGATCAGGCACCCTCGCGAGTTTATTATTCAATTATTATCGCATTTTTAGAATGATAATAGTTGTTTTCGGGTTTATGTACATAAAAACACAGATCCATATGCAACAATGTTGTGTGCCAAATTTCAGATGGATCCATTCAGCAGTTTTGAGTCCATAAGCCTATGTAATTGTGGGTTTGCTTGCAATTTTATAATATAGATATATATTTATATACATAGATAATGTGATAACTCCTTGTGGTTGAATACAATTTGAGAGTCAATCGGTGTAAATCAACAAAACCGAAGTACAACGATGGTGAAATGTGATATTCGCTATTTGTTCATGTCTGTCATTAGGAGGAATGTTGAGGAAATGCTGAATGCCATAAGGCAATTGCATAAGAAGAGACAAATATACCAGTGGACGACGATGAACACTTTCGAAGACCCAGTATCCAGATGCCACACATGGAGAACTAAACGCCACAGTCTTGAGATATCTAAAACGATCACAGACCCAGTCACATAGCAGTTTGCATTCCCAACCTAGTCGGTCTCCAGCTCCAGCTGCAGACTAGACCTATTCGTGTCAATATGTCTAGTACCACTATACAACAGGTTCTAGTTATACATCATATTATTCAAATGTTTAAACAATTGATAGCGATTTTTACAGTACTTACAACTGATGATCTCCCCCAGTGTGGTCTTCGTTTAAAAAACAATAAAAAAAAAAAGCTTCTAGAAATAGAGATGGAGGCGATTTTTTAAATTTCATTTCGTCACTACTGCTTTCCTTGTCTGGCTTATTTTGTTTTGTTTTCAAACATCCAATAAAAGTTATAAGATGTTGAATTAATTTGTAGCATTTGATTGCTTTTTTGCCTTCTAATTTCCTTGAAGTTGTACAATAGTATTATAAATGTGTGGCACACTGGTTTGTTTCATAATGTATAGTTATTCCCCCCTCCACCCACCAAAAAAAAAAGTCAGTTATGGGACCCGAGAATTTCTTCCTCTTGAATATGGAGTCCAATCAAGTCTAGGTGGAGATCGAAGATGTTTGACCCCATTCGTATGTATAACAAGCACCTCTTTTCATCCACCAGAAGTTCGTCCAGAAGATGGCGGAACTCTTCATAAAAATTCTCCTCTTTTGACGTATTTGATGGACCCAGTATCTGTGAGTGTTGTAATACTGTCTCCCTTCTAAGCAACACAAGAGCATGAGCTTCTGTGCTGCCATACTACGTTGTAGATTAAATCAGTCATAGCGCATTGCAACTACACAGTATAACAAGGGAAAGTGTTCAGTATATCAGAATCTCAAAAACAAATTGGAGGATACTGGATGACGTGCAGCAATTGTGTCACCCATTTTTCATCCAATCCATCCCGATTCAGTCCCGTTCCAATTCTGACCCGTTTTGTCGTCCCCAGAACGGGAATATGCCACCGACGATCTATTAATTCAAACGTCACGATCTATTGCAAAAGTAGACAAGAATATTGCAATATTGCAGAACCAAGATTCCAGTGGTCTTAGCAAGGTGTTCAACATCACCAAACGTTTCCTTTATTTGGTCGATTTTAACTTGCTTTAGTAGTCTTTTTCTTGCGCTGTGTTGTCATTTTATTATCAGAAAATAAATATACTTCGTCATGTGTCTAGATTATATCCAAAATATTATCATGTAATTTAAATGGATATACAGCATAATTGTTCTCATTCGGAGCGGCAGGTGTAAAAGATTTCTATAACAGATTAGATCTAGAAATCTCGATATCTGTGTTGTAATTGTAGCTGATTTCAGCCATTTATCTTTACTAGACCACATTATTAAGCAGTGATACTATAGTGCTGTTTTCTACTGAAAGACTTAAGATGAAGAAGGTCTATTCTAGACCTAGATCTAGCTTTATTGCAGATCTAGACATTAATTTTCAAATTTATTTTTTTTTCTTCCATTATTTCTTTCTTCACTAACAGAATCAACTGATGATGTTACTGATGAAGATCTCATCCTGAAACTAGTGCCAATGTATCAGACACTGACATTTATATATCAGACGACATACAGTAAACCTGCAGGTACTGGGAATCCTACTAGCAACATTCAAATACTGCCTCTAATAGTAACGGTACTAGCCCCAACACTATTATTAATACTTACCTTCTAATTATGGAGAAGGAGAACCTCCCACCAGTAGAACTAAAATGTTATTAATCTGCATTCAGAATATATTTATATTTATTTGTTACTGTTAAACATAATGATCGAACTAAAGATGAAACAGAGTCAGTCGTTGTCTTTAAGTAGATGTGTACTCATAAATAAGGCTCTGATTTATCAAGAGAACAATAAAAGATCTATCACTTTCCCAAATAATACTGTGCTTCTTCTCATTTTGTTTTGTAATTCATTTGATTCATTAGAATGTTTCTTTTAAAAGGAACCGTTAAGTTTCTCAAAATCTTCAACCATCAACTCAGTTTTCATATTTCATAAACTGAATAAAAATCAGTTGTTCCTTGCTTTCCCCCATGCGTGCTTCTATTATTATGTAATTTACGATGAAAACACTGATGATGTTTTCTCCAGCTTATCTTTTCTTTCACTCCTTTTTTTTTTTTTTTTTTTATAGACACATTTGAATTAGATAATGAGACGATCGATCTGCGTTTGCCATTCCCTTCTCTTCCTGTCACTGCTCATATTGATCTTAGGACTCATCCCTTCTCCCCTCCCCTTTCCGCCTTCATATGAGGATTTCGATATGTCACAAATACTCCTCCCACCTCCTCCTCCATCAACGCTTAATAGCCTCGGCCTCAATCCTGTACTAGCGCCAGCGAAAACAGGAAGAAAAAATATCAGGAGAATTGGAAAAGGTTGTCAAGTCCAGGACTTACCTCACTGGCAAAAGGAAACAGTATGGTGGTTAAGAATCTGCACGAAATTAAGGACTCCTTACACGATTTGCAAGAGAAATTGTTCAGTACTATTTCCAGAGGAGGCAAGAATAGCCATTCTTCAAAAGTTTTGGAGAATGAACAATAAAAGGGTACAGAGGAGTTTCATCGTTTCCTATGTTCACAGTAAAAGTAAACAAAGAATTCGTGGGAAGACAAATCGAAAGAAATAGTTTTTGCTTTACACGTTACCACATGACAACAGAAGTCCTATCCAAATCTGAAAAACCATGTTTTCGTGGAAATCAAACATTTCAGACAGAATGGCCACATACAATTTTTAGATCATACTATATTATTGAACCAAAATAAAATCCCCAAGCTCATAACAAAACACCAGACATTGAGACAATATTCTGCACTCTATAAGGGAATACACGGAGTCTTCTCGAGAGTGGCAAGTCATTACTGTCATGCTGACAGTAAATGTGACTATGTGAAGGCATCTCTGAAACTGTGGCAGCTGTACATAGTGTATAAAGAAGATCAACAACAACAACAACAACAGCAACAGCATGAAGAAAA
Source organism: Peronia peronii (assembly GCA_039654565.1). Lineage (NCBI taxonomy): Eukaryota > Metazoa > Mollusca > Gastropoda > Systellommatophora > Onchidiidae > Peronia > Peronia peronii. The sequence continues at coordinate 7,318 of JBCEWB010173585.1, forward strand.
CAACAATATATTTCACCATCCAGGAAAAGACACTAAGAACTGTGGTATATGTGTAAAATTTAGCTTGCTCATTGAGCCAACAGATGAACAGCAAGAGGACCATTCTGCTCAGGAAGAAAAATCAAAGTCCCTGAGAGCAAAGATCACGACAAAGTTAATCTCAGTGTTGTTTATGCTGCCTTTGACTCAGAGTAATACATTTGCTGTCCCAAGCTAATGCTCTCAAGTGCTTATACTTGAGGAAATTAAATATAATTATATAATTGTACAATTTTGAATTGCAAAGTCTCCAAAGCTATTGTCATACGTGGTATGAAAGAGAATGTAACACAGGTACGAATAACATTGCAGTTTATATACGAAAGTGGTTGAAAGATCATGTGAGAGAAGATATGGAACATGCTATTTTCTATATTGACTCCTGCGGTGATCAAAATAGAAACCGTGTTATGGTTACTGCTTTGTTGAAATTTGTGTCCATGTCTTCAACTGCAAAAATCGAACGGATTGTTTGTTTTTGTTTTTAATGCGATCATTTCTAAGAATATGCGTTCTGTCATTCAAAGGTATAATACAAATTACGATGTTTACCTACTCTCTAGTTTTCATAGCCACGTGAAATAAGGTCCAGCACAAGACGCCATATGAAATAAATGTCATTAATCATTTAATATTGATTTTAATAGTTTAAATGATTTGTTCATCACCAACAATGTCTTTGTTGGTGTCCAAATAATTCAGCATATTGTTTCTCTTAAGAATGCCAGTTTCATTTGCAGAAGAAATTGATGGAGAAGCTGTAAACAAAGCTTTTGAAACGGGGCAAAACTCAGAGTAATTTTAGCTCTGCAGAATGTTTTAAAACCTATTAAAGAAAGACGACCTGCTGAAATTATTAGCACAATTTTTGCTCAAAGATTGTAGGACATTTCATCGCAACTTATAAATATGAGTTGATGAAGAAATTTCTCCTTTATTGAAGGAATTATTTCGCAAGTTTTTGGCCAGTTACTTTGTACTTAATTTTTGTTGCCCTTGTATTTCTGCTGATAACATAATTCTATTGATATGCCTTTTCTTTCTTTGTCATTTTTATCTTATATTTGCATGCTAAAACAAAATTATGAATTTTATTGATTTTTGGTATATCTAATTAATTAACTATAATTATAACATTAAGATGGGATTTTGTTTTTGTTTTTTGTTTGTTTGTTTGTTTGTTTTAATAGACTGAATTGTAGATTTTTAACATGTTTAAAGGTATTGGATTTTCATAATTTTTCATTTTATGCTTTATACCTTGAATGTGAATTTGATATAAATGCTCCTAAATGCAATTGTTTCTTCTGGTGTAACGTCTGTTATAAGTCAGTACATGTATAAGATCGTTTTAGAAACCCAGTAAAGAACAAACTGCATAACGTTGTCGTATCTCCTTACGATTTAGTAACATTCTATAATGCCCTGCGCACCAAATTGTCGTAAGTCACAAAATTTCATAGTTTTCACTGTTGACAGTATTTATTCAGCACTAAGTTATGTATTTTTAAAAACAGTTTTATCCTACAGGGTGCATGCTGAAGGTTGGAAGTGTTAATTAATCGAGAAAGGGGAGTGAGAAAACTTTCTCACAACAAATATCTGTTAGGAATTATCTGAGCGCATAATTGTTGTAAATCAACATAGCAGCTGTCAAAGTAACAAACAAAGTTTAACTTTGGTCCTTGTTAAATATGTTAAATGATCTACCCCTTGATGTCATTAAACACACATACACACACACAAAATCAGACTGAAAAAAATCCTGAGCTCACAGAACATTACAAACTTTAAAAAGCTATTTTCTCAAGAATGGAATTTTCGTAATATGATAATATTGCTCTTTACTCTCGAATTTCACAACTTCAACAATTTCATAATTTCCATGCCAAGGATTAATACTCTCTGGCTATTCTCTTTGTTTTGTTTTGCTTTTTTCAGCCTAGGGTTATTGCCATTGTTTCTTATGGATCGAATATATAATTATATTTTATTATATCTATCCACACCATCAGGTTGCCCATTGATGTCATATTTCTCTCACTCTCACTGAATACTATGTTCTTTCTTATTTTTTTAAATATTACTATGTATGTAGCTTTAAAATCTAAGAAAGTAATATTGTTTCTGCTTTCAGTACGTGCTCAGACTAGTCAGAGAAAATTGTCGGTAGAAATTTGGAAATTTGGACTACTCATTTCTGGCTCACATATGGACTTTTATGTTGATAGGAGTTTGCTTATTCGCTGCATTAATTTTTCAGGCTGTTTGCCAGAATACAGCAGTCTTGATGTGAAGTTAGTTGTGTTTTGAGTTCCGGGCTGAAATCACTAAGGAAAGGAGAGTGCGGGTATAAATGATCGCAGTTTGATCACTCATCTCATAACTGTACTCTGGGTGCCAAGACTTATACCAGGAATCTGTGGAAGCACTTTAGTTTTCCTTTAGCTATTCTTTTTGACCAGTGTTCTAATTACTTTCTCTATGGATATCTTATATCTGTCAACTGTATTCTTCATTAGTAAGACATTTTCTTTTCTTGCATTTTTTCCTTTGTATTGGTTTTGTTTATTTATTTGTTTATTTTTAAGATATGTGCCGCTATGTACAGTACAAGCAGAAATGTGAGAACACTTAAACATAATAATGATGATGATAATAATAAGAAGAAGAAGAAGAATCGCTATTAATATTTATACAGCAGATCAGACACTGTACGACAGAGCTTAGATAGATAGATAGATAGATAGATAGATAGATAGATAGATAGATAGATAGATAGATAGATAGATAGATAGATA
>JBCEWB010173596.1:0-10157 GCA_039654565.1 Peronia peronii
TTAATCCCGGACGGGGCCACCGTGCACTCGGTCCGCGAGTCCGCGGGGCGGCCTTGGCTCGGAGGCATCTCTATCCATTTACTCTACACTGCACAAAACCTCCAACCAGCATAGAACATTCCGGCACACAGAAACTACAAAGCAATAGCTGTTAAGGGCGGCATGTTCACAGCACACCTTGGGGTTGGAATCAAAGCGAATGGACAGAAGTGCTATAATTTCGGGAGGCCGCCACTACAGAGTGTGTCTCTACCTGTTTTTGAAATAAATAAATTCGTTTTTTTATACCAGAAATTCTTCAACTTGAAAAATACACAGGACTTTCTTTTCTTGTTGTTGTTGTTGTTGTTTTGTCTATTCAAAAAGGCTACGAATCGGATTACGAAACTACATGAAAGACCAATGGTTGGATCATTTTCACTGCAGTCATTCGTACCCGTAGCAACAACATCCACTGGCTCTTTCGCCCAAGTCAATGGGAACAGAACCAGTGGGCCTTTTTTTTTTTTTGCAACAATATGTGACTTTACTCACACTAACTCAATTAGCGGCATATTAAACAGCAAGACCAACTACTATTTTTGCTACTAGTATTGGTACTACTAGCACCCTACTTCTACAATACTTCTACTCCTCCTCCTCCACTATTACTGCCAATACTACTACTATTACTACTACTACTACTGTACTTCTACTACAACTACTATCACTACTACTACTACTGCTATTACTACTACTACTACGATCACTGCTTTACTACTACAACTACTACCACTACTACCACTACCACCACCACTGTAACTACTGCAACTGCTATTGCCTCGCTTACTACTAATACTACAAGCAACTGCTATTATTACAATACTACTATTGCTGCTACAACAACAACAACAAGTGCTACTACTACTACTACAACTACCGTACCATCTTTTTCACTCTCTCTGCTGGGTGCAGCTGACCTCTAAGTGCATCGAAACAGAAAGACATCATCATACTGCACCGCTGTTATACAACTGCTGGTTTTCAATTTCATGCATAAATAAAAACGTGAGTAGTTCTTTGATAGTACTGGAGCGCAAAATAGATCTGTTAGAAGTTGTACCCACCTTGTTACTGAAGCAAAATCGTTATGTTCACAGGGAAACAGGCTTTGATAATTGTGGATATATATAATTATGAAAACAACTTCTTCAGAGATCAGAGAAATGTGAATATTTGATTTTGTTTGCATCAGCTATAGAAGATGAATTTTTCATTATAACTATGTTCCGTCCATAATGTACTACCAGTATTACAATGTGATTGCGAACTAGATCGTCTCTAATATACTCATGCGTGACATTTTAGTGTAATTATGTGCGTGTATATGAATGTGCGTTAATCAGAATTATGTTTCATCCACATTGAAAGAAAGTTCTTTTTGAGGTGAAAAAAAAAAAAAAAAACATTGATCCTATCATATCTTATCTTATCTCACCTTTTCTTATTTGTCATACTTTACCTTATCTTACCATACCTTACCGTACTTTATCATATCTGTCTTGATCTACGAATTCCATTAGGTTCATACGTTTAAAAGTATCTACGAAGGTTGGAAGCAACTTCAATAGCCATGTCTAGCACATTACTGGAGTTTGTACAAGACTCACAGTACAAGAATAATTTAACTTGGGTTACCCTGACTCCCCACATGCACAAACTGGACTGGGCCGACAATAGGAGACTGTCTGTGAATGCCAGCAAGGCCACAAATTGACACTTCACAAATTGAAAGTGATTACGGAGATCGAGTGCTGTCGCTGGGCTAGAGTCGGCTGGTAACGTGTTATCCTCAGGCGGGGAGACACACGAAGATTAGACAGAGTAACAAAGCAATGCACCGACTAGTGTAGGCATCAATGCTCAAACGAAGGCTCTGACTGGCCCTTCTGTTGAGAGAAGCGTTCGATTTGGGTAAGGCAAAGGGATTTGGAAGATAAGTAGTAGATCTATACTGTAAACAGATTTCTCACTTCTCGTGGTAGATAGTTCAGAATGTGGGTCACGCATTTCTCTTGTCGATCCTGATAATTCAGGTAGATCTCAACACTATAGGTTGCTTACATATCTGTGTGATTCTCTGTTTTATCTATCTTTTTTGTCTGTCTATCTGACTGACTCCTTATCTCTCTTTCTGTCTGTCTATTTATATATCTCTCTGCCTATCTGCGTGGACGTTTGTTTGTTTTCTGATCTGTCAATCCGAATAAAAAATCCCTCCATTTGTCCATCTATTGATTCATCCTTCCATCTTTCATTCCATCCATTCACCCATTCATTATTCCATTCATCCATGCGTTCATCCATCTATCCATCCATGCGTTCATCCATCTATCCATCCATCCATCCATCCATCCATCCATCCATCCATCCAACTCATTCACCCATCCATCCATCCATCCATCCATCCATCCATCCATCCATCCATCCATCCATCCATCCATCCATCCAACCACCACCCTCTCACGCACAAAACCTATACCTCAAAGAAAGAAGATCACCTCCAGAAAGTAAATCAATGTCAAACGAGGAAAGCAATTGAAGGACTAAACAAAGTGAAAAACGTATCAGCTGACGGCTATTGACAAAGCACTGTTGTGTTGAGTACTTGAGGTGGATGAGAGAGAGAGAGAGAAAATTTCACACCTGACTGGGTCTAACTCACAGCTCCAAAGATTCAAAGACTGGCCAATTTTTCCCTCTGGACATTCGTAGAAGGTCGAGTAAACTAGGAATAGAAGGCTGAAGGCTTGGATAGCTATGTAAAGCTCAGAAACAACGTGAAAGTAGGGACACTTGAAATATAGGAAAAGGTGAAGATGTGATGTTCAAGAGATGTGTTGGTTTTCTTGACTAACCCATTGCATGAATAGTTTGTTGATCATTTGATCTGGTCTTTGATACAAACTGCATGAGTAGAGTGAGTACGTGGGTGAATGAGTAAGTGAGTGGATGAGTGACTGAGTGACTGACTGCGTGAGTGATGAGTGAACGAGTGAATGAGAAGGAGGGAGAAAAATATTTGTATATGTAAATAAATAAAATATAAACAGTGTATTTGTGTGTAGAACAGGTAGGCACATCGAGAGACAGAGAGAGTGATAAAAAGAGAGAGAAAAACAGAGACAGAGAGATAGAGAAAGAGACTAAGAGAGAAAGAGAGAGAGACAGAAACAGAGACAGAGAAAGAGAGAGAGAGAAAGACAAGAGAACCGCTGACAGAGAAAACACAAAGACTCCCACACACACATGCACAAAAGAAAACAGAGAAAGAGAGAAAGAGAGGGAGAGAGAGAGAGAGAGAGAATAAATTTGTGCCGGCAATTGCAGGAAATTTAGAGAGAGAGAAATATTTCATTGGTCAATGCTTAGAGCTCAGCAGCTGGACATGTCCGGCAGGTCACCAGCGTCAAATTTACCCAAACATGTCACAATAGAACCCCGTTGGGTATTTTGAACGGCGCCCTTGCTAGACAATCCGCTCTAGAATTTCAGTGGCAGATGGTCGGTCCCATGTATGGGAAACTTAAGAAATCCCTAGGTTTGTGAGATATGCTTGACGGTGAGGAATACTTTGGCACAGGATTCTGTTCAGGTTGTAGATCACGTGCATAAACATATGCAAGGTGTATCAAGAAATGGTGGGCTTACTTTCTGAATGCCAGTAGATGCATCCCATAGTGACTTTAGAACAGGATCAAAGATTAAATGCACAAAGGGATAAATTCTTTACATGGCAACACATGTTTTATTTACTAACCTATAGAAGATTATTATTTAAATGTATAAACTAATAATATACTTACTCCTTCAATGGGAAAAAAATGCATTCACAAACAAGATCAGCTGTGAAATGCATACGTGGATAAAGTCTAGTACACACTTTTTAAATAGCAATAACTGCATTATTTATTAACTTATAAAAAAGTTTTTTTCTCACTTCTGGCTGAAAATAAATGATATTTGTGGGCCTGAAAAAAAAAACAACAACACAGTATTTGTCCATATTACCGCTATAATGTCGCGGTTTCAAATAAACAGTGAATAATAATATTATGAGTGGTTACATTTTATTATCTGAAATGGTTCCGTTTAACAGACTTCACGGGCACCCAGGGCCAGTGATAGGTGGAAGTTCCTATTATTGACCAGAACTAACTGTCTAGTCGTTACCACTGGCACCGGAAGTCAGAGACCTAGAATCATGCCAGAGCGATGAACTTACGCAACGCCAGTAGTAAAATGGAAGATGTACTGACTTAATACAACGGGCTGGGTGCTCAGACAACCAAAGTGTTACACTCTGGACAGAATCTGTGCCTCAATGAACAGAGAGAAAGCAGAACAACGAAAAGGCAGTCCATTAATGATTGAGATCTAAGCGATGTTCAATGTCAAGAGATACATCGATAGTCACTTTGCAGACCTGGGTTGCCTAGATTTATACTGTCAGCTGACCTAGTGTCATTTCTAAAAATGTGTCAGTCGTTGATCATGTGGACAGAAAGGGCAGTACTTCGACGTGGGTAATTCTGATGGTGTATTACATCTATTTTTACCGCTTTTGTATTAAATCTCTTCTCTTCTATTTCCTCTTCTTTTATTTCAGCTTCTTCTTTTTTATATATATTGTTAATAAACTTTTGCACAGTCTGTGTCCACATTCTGGACGACGACCTTGTGAAAATGCCAGACAAAAATTTCTCACAAACTCGAGTTATTTTCACAGATTAAAGTGGTAAACTTCAATTCTAAGTCTACAGGGTGATCATTAAGACGACGGCACAGCAGCTATTCTCTCGGTAAAAAGCCCATTAGATCCAATTTCCAGCAGGGATATTTCGGTCTCTTCGACAGCGCAGTGTCTTGCCACATAAGCATTCAGTACATCAATGTCCAGAACAAGAACTCCATTTATAGAATAGTGAAGCAGTACATACAACTAATGGGTCATCCAAAGAACGAGTGTATAAGAATATTGCTTCATGAATATTTGCTATGAGGCGTGGAACGACTTTTTCTCTGCTCTTTGGGCAAACACTAAAGAGCTTTACTGTTTAGTAAATCTTCGAAGCTACCTAGAGATAATTAAGATGATCCACCCCAGTATGAGGTAAATGAGAACAGATAAACACAATGGGTAATTGTTTTGCGGATATGAGTTAATTGTTCTTGTTCTGTGCCACATTTGCCTGACAGAACTGTTGCATCAGTTGATGGAGCGTGACAAGACTGGAGAGTTGATTGGCTGGTTCCACAGCATCACCAACTACCTGTAGGTCATGGTAATTGGCAAAACACAACAATACATTGCTCTGAACTCCTAACGCCAGCTAATCATACGAATTATCCCATCTCATTCCCATGTGTTTGTGTGTGTGTGAGACTGCATATATATGCATAAGAGTGAGCGAGTGTGTGTGTATGTCTGTATTTGAGTGTGAATGTGTGAGTTGGGATTTAACGGAGCATCAGCGCGAGTACAACCATATTACTGTGTGAATGTGTGTTTGTGTGTGTGCGTTTGTGTTTGTGATCTTTGTGTGAGTGTGTGTGTGACTGTGTGTGTGTGTTTCTGCATGGATGATTATTTGTCTTCTGTTTGCAAGCTTCCCTGAGCATCGATCGGATGCAATCTATCATTTAGGTACAGAGACAACGGAAATGCAATCCTACACAATGTCAGCTAATGCTAGTAAATCAATGGGGGTGTCTGTAGAGACCTGATGCTTTGGTATACCTATACTCGCTTGCTATCTCTTTGTTGCATCCATTGATTCTGCGACATATAGTCCTCGTGTTACTCACCCTCGCCTACTGACTTCCCTCTTCTATTCTAATTCCTCTCTCAAACAACAATAATAGTATAACATCATTTTCCTGACAGCTCTTTCTATTTGCAGAGACAGGATGTTTGTTGTTTTGTATTTATTGACCAGATATTTGGAAGTTTTCCAGCAATATCCTGCGCTTGCAAAACATGACAAAAAGTTCAGATGTGTTATAGAAACAAAATGTTTCTATGATTATCAGATTCTCTGTCCTTTACTGCCTGTACCATCCTGTTCCAGAATATCTGTGCTGCTGTCTGTTCTATTTCTGCAAAGACGACCAAGACTACAGTATAATCATGTCGATACACCCATTGTTTTCCACTGATCTTTCCTCCATTTTTGTGTCTATTTGCTCATGTGTGTATTTATGCCGTTGTATATGTGTGTGTTCACATACGTGTGAGTGATGCATCTTCTTCTTTTAATCAGTCCAAACTATTGTAAAGATTCATTGCTTAGTTATATTTTTCTCTCCTTTCTCTCTAATTTCCCGAACGTGAATTTCATTTAACTTTGGCTGCCTCCTGTTTCTCTGTCTCTCAGTCTGTTCTTTAAACTTAAGTATCTGGAAACAATATCGATCTCCTTAGAATGTCCAAAATAGGTCTCCATTCTTCATGTAAACTTGGGATAAGAATCCGCTGTAATGTCATGGACTTCAAGAACGGTGATTCTGTGTGTGTAGTCGTGATGCAAAAAATAGAAACTCTTTCTCCTACGGTTGTTTCCACCCAATATCCTAATGTTGTAAAATTCAGGATCACCATTTAGGCAATTAATCCTACACAAAAATAAAACTCAAACTCGATTGCATGTTTGGAGCTATCTGTTGTGGCAAAACCAGTCCACATAGAGAGCATTTTTCTAGCGTCTTGTAATCCCCGTGGGGGCCCGGGGTATATAAGTAGGTTCTCTGCTCCCATCTACAGGGATGACATCTCTTCTCTCTCCTTGTTCCTATCTTCTGTACCACTCTCTTTAATACTTGATCAGCCTTTTTGACGTGTAAACGTATCTCACCGTATTTGACATAATATAGCGTGCGGATATGCCGTTAAACCCCAAGACAGACAAATAAACAATAGCATTCTGTCTCTGTAGAATTCTTGTATCAAAACGTTCAAATTCGGATGTCTCCGAATGACGTCATAGTCTCCCAGAGGTCAAGACAAAGGAGTAAACTTTGTTAGAGCACAGAGTAATCTTGTTTGTTTGTTTCCTCTTGTCTATGTAATGTTTACCAGCTGAATACCCGAAACTATGCGTGCAGATTATATACTTTGTGTCCCGTTGTCTATGTAATGAACAGGATAAATGAAATTGCTGTGTACTTTTACATTTACTTGATTTAATTAATGGTGGGTCCCAGAAGAAGGCAGTACTAGGCACAACAGATCCCTAAAAAATAGTTCAAGCTCGCTTAGTTTAAAGCAAATTTGGTTCTAACATCTTGGTTCAATTTATCCTTTAGAACTTTGTCTACATTTCTATGCTCCTCCATCCCCTTCCAAACCCCTTAACCCCCAGAGCGACGGCACAGTTCACAAGTCTCTTTGTCTAACTAACATGCATAATATATTTATATTGTCTTTGTTTATTTGATAAAGTCTTTTCTGAGTTTGAGTTCCAGGAATTGATTTCGTCCTGCAGGCCTATGCAAAGATACAGAAGAAAAGTCTGAGGCAAAAACTATTGAGAGAATCACCATAGTATTTCGACAGTGAAGGATAAAAATAAGGAGCCGTTTTGACCGTCAACCAACATACCTTTCTTTGCCACATACAAGAGATATAATATAAACGTTGTACAGAAGAAAAAGCACTTTTTGGCTTGTTTTTTGACACACAATTAACAGAAAATTCTGAAAAATTCATCATATTATGAAAATGTTTTTTTTTTTGTGATTGTGATAAATTTTCATTATTTTTTTGCATCACATTTTTCAAATGATAAGAGAGAGAGAGAGAGAGAGAGAGAGAGAGAGAGAGAGAAAACATTTTGTTCCTTCTTTGCAATACCTATCCTACAGCTCTTGTACTTTGCCATGGCTAGCAATCAAGCTGGCTGAAGAAATGGCTTGTTATGTTCTTGTTGACTGATCCTCAAACTTGTAGATGGTCGTCGCTGTTCCTTGTTAACAATCCCTGGGTCTGGAAGTCGGAAACGTTGGGGACGCTACATATGACCAGAGCCCCTTCCATTCCTTTCTCTTTTCTGTCTGTCTCAAGGGCGTCAGCCAGTTTCAGGCTTGTCCATTTCCGGATTTTATTCTCCCCATCTCTTTCTTTGTCTGTTGGAAAGCTCTCCTATTTGTCAAGTAATACCATAATCATCTCCATGGCAAGGGCAAGGGATATAAACATTTTCTCTCTCCGATGTGTCTTTTTCAGCGTGCAAGTTTATGACAAAGAACTGTTGTTTAGCATGCGGACAGGAACAATTAATTCTGGAGAAAAACAACAGAGACGAGATGAGTTTATCGCTCATGGCCCTGCTAATTCCTGTCCTATCCCATAGTGAAAGCCTATTGTTCTTCACTGTAAAAGTAATGAGAACTGGAAACTTAAAGTATATTTAAATTAATGCAATTAGACTTGATTGCGTTATCTCACGCGTGGAAGCTACTAGGGAGGGGCATTTCCATTTCAGAATTAAATTACGTGGGCGAGTCACATACAGCGACATGCATGGTTAGTGTCTTTTCAGTCCAAAACAAAGAGTACACAGAGGTCTATCACAACTCTTTGTATATGGCAAACACACATATACAGATGTCTTCCACTGGCACATGCCCACCTACTACCACAGTTCTTACTATTCCGGTGAGAACAAAAGGCCGAATAAAATGTCTCCATCATCATTATTATCATTTCTCTCTTCTCTCTCTCTCTTTCTTTCTTTAATTCTTCCACTCCCAGCCACGCCCACCCACAAGCCTACCTTTTAGAACAAAGGTCAACAAAAGTAGTGCCCTCGATATCGCTGTTATCGCTCTCTCGCCCACGCACGTTTAGATAGCTGCAACAGTCCAAGATCTTTACACTCATTGCAACAAAACAAACGCAGGGAGAAGTCTGGTCTTCAGTAAATTATACTGACTGTTTCGTTTTGTTTTGTTTCGTAGCCACGTTATTTTACACATAGATGTGTTATTATATATACACAAGGACGCATCATACGAGCAAACGTATTACGAATACGTCTTCACATCTGCCTGCATACAAATGCACATCCACCCCCTCAACAACCCAACCTTCCCCTTCTAACACTCTCTCAGTGAATGAGACGTTAGAATCAACGACTGTCAGTCACATACTTCACACACACATAGGCGTGCACACTAACGAACGCAATGACATATGACCTACACATGAGCTCTTTCACACACATTGTCATACACATACACAGAAGACATCATTTCTCCCTTCCATTACAATGACTTTGATACACTCATACTCCATACTCCATTCGGGGTCGCGTAGCTTTGCTAGAATTGGCTTGAATAAAATTAATTTCAACTCATCAGTTATACATTTTTTATGGCCTTACATATTTTTTATTTCTGTTTTAGTAAAACAAAACAGACAAACAAACGAACAAATAAACAAACAAAACGTGTGTTGCACAGGTTCAATGCCATTAAAGATGTTGGTTTGCTAATAAATGATAACAGAATTCTTGAATAAACTTTTTGTGAGATATTTTATCTCTCCATCACATAGAATAAAATGTATATCAAGCTGCTGATAGTGGGGGTGGGGGGGAGGGAGGTTGCGTGGGTTTCAAGCCAAAGGGGTTGCGGGTTCAAAAACGTTGGGACGACTTGCTCTAACAGCACGAGGAATTAGGTGACTGGGCTCATTAAGCCAAGGAGTGACAAGCACACACCCATTTAAAAAAAACAAAAAAAAAAACACGGACGAAAACAATAAATGGCACTAGCAGTAAATATTTCATTTGGACTTTGCATAAAATCCTTTCAGATTTACAATGCCCTTGCGTGACTCTGCCATGGATTGGCCTAACACGAGACCCACACGAGAGACCGCAAGATAAATTAGATTACTATCATCAATGAGCGAGTCTAAAATCCTTAGTGATGGCAACTTTGAATACCAGCATCCCCGGAGTAAACAAGGAAACAAAAATATTTCAAATGTTTTTGCAGGGGCAGTTTCAATAAAGCCTGCTCATTTAGGACAGAATTTTATATGTTATCTATCTATCTATCTATCTATCTATCTATCTATCTATCTATCTATCTATCTATCTATCTATCTATCT
>JBCEWB010173629.1:0-10156 GCA_039654565.1 Peronia peronii
TCAGCAAAAATTGGCAACTTCTAAAAAGCCGAGATAATCCTACTTTCTTTGGATTGAAAGGCTTAAGAAAAACAAACTTTTCTCTGGGTTTTTCTTCTCTCTCTCTCTCTCTCTCTCTCTTTCTTTACCCACCGTCCATCTCTCTATCCATCCTCTCCTTAGATTCTTTGGCACTCAGCTTTCTCATCCTACTCAACCATCTCCTTTCCTTTTCTCCCGTTCTCCTCTTCTCTCTCTCTCTTTCTTTCTAAGGCCGTTTGACACTCAACCTCTCCTTGGGCCTCCGATCCAATCTATACCCCGACACACCTCTCTATTCTCATCTTTCATCCATCTCTCTATCCATTCCCTCCTAAGTCCGTTTTAAATTCATGTCCTCCCTATCCTTCTTCCTCACACCAAATCCATCTTACCCTCCTTTTATCCTTTCCAAACACAATTCTCCCCTTGCTGTGTTAAAGATCCAATGCTCAAGTGCTCATTCATACCAGTTCAAACACTGGCCCATACGCACGATAGGACAGTTTTTCTTTTCTTCCTTTCTCTTCCTATTTTCACAACAAAACGTTCTGTATTCAAAGGCTACCAGCCCTAACCTTCAACGATAGGATACTCGCTTGAAGGTATGATTAGCATAATCGTATTATAGCTTCTTTGGCCTCTAAGAGGCAACTGGTTATCCTACTTTATTTTGATTTGGTGGAGGGTCAAAGTGCAGTGGTGAATACTAAATACAAGTGCTCTGACACTCCTTTAATCTCGATGATTATAAATTGCCATCAACTACAGAAATGCAAATCTGATAGCAAGAAGCTATATTGTCTATTTGTATGTTTTCAAGCTTTGAAACAGGATCTTAAGAGACAGAAGGAGAAAACTTTTGTTTTCTAACTGTATGGAATGTACGCATTTTCTTAATGTGTGAGATCATAAATAAAACTCTTGATTGTAAATTTTAAAAAAAATTCTTGAGGATTAAGAGAAAGGCAGTTTTTAAAAGGCAAAGGAAAACACTATTGTTTTGACTGGTGAAGAATGACATTATTTTCTTGACGGCAAACGAACAGTATATTTTCATGAACAGTAATGTGTGCTTCTTTGGCCTCCTGGATATCTTTAAAAAATGGAGTTGCTAGTCGTGCGTTTTCAGAGTGTCTCTCTAAACATCGTTGAACTTCTGAAGCTAGTAACATCTTGGACCTAAGCACTAGGTATTACTTGTACGTCTACAGACTAAGTAGGTCACGGCAAGACGATTTTCATATGTGATAAACAAGACTAATTAAAAACTGCAAACTTATACAAGAGCAGTACCTTTATGTCAGTGCATTGCACACGAGGTCAAGATGGTGTACTGTAGATCTTTCCTACTCTAAGGCAAGGCTGGGCAAAATTAATCAAAAGAGAGAAACTATTTTCGTGTAGTTTTATGTATAGTATATGTATATTATTTTGGTTTCAACCTTTAGAATTACAACGTATAACGACAATAGTCTCATTCCTTTTTAATGTGGAATATTTTTCATACTTTTGTTTTAAGGTACTTTCACTATGCTGTAATATCTACTAATTCTTTCCACTATTAAGTTACGTATCATAGTGTCAAAATTTACCCTAAGATTTTGTGGAGCAAAACTTACTTTTTGGTTATGGTCATGATGGATGGGTACCCGCTAGAGATGTGTGTCATCTACAAACTATCTTTCAATTCTAACCACCAGCAATCCCAAAGTTGCAAATATATTATCACAGTGTGTGAAGATAAGTGTATCCGTTGGGGATAACAACAGATTGAAATAAGTACCTAGAATCTGAATTGTATGATAACAATCGCTGTATGAACTATACCATGTATTGTAATGGCTAAAGAAATTTTACAATGATGTACGAAATTTTGAATTCACAATGTACAACCTTTTTTTTTCATTATTTGAACTGTCTTTGCCATCATAAACAGTATATTATAATCTAACTTTGCAAGATGTTAAAAAGTCCCATTGACCCACATTTTAGGGTTTACCTTGGCGATTTCGAAGTTAATTCAATTCAGTTCAATTTGCTCCTTATGCTTATTTAACTTGCGCTACGAATGCCTTTGAGGAAAAGATCAGCCTGTTTGCTTAAGTATCTCAAGTAAAAAAAAAAAAGAACTTTCAAACTCAACACTTTTTCATTAAGACTCAACAGGAAGATGGCCAGGGTAAAATTCCACTGATCTTGTTTCGCGAAAAGGGCAAATACTATTGAGAATAAATTTAATTTGTCCATTTGTTTGCCTACGTTTTCATGATTCGAACTCCAATAAAGGTGTTACCAGCCACAGTTTGGTCACAAGCTTTCACAGTGTTTATATCTGAAGAAATCGGTGTCATGGAAGAAGAGGAAGGAAAGGATGAATAAATAGAATAATGAACGAATGAATCAGTGAACACAGGAATGTCTGAATGAACATACTAACGAAGCAATGAATGCATGAATGAATAAATGAATGAATAAATGAAAGATGTTAGGAATGAATGAATGGATGAATCAACGAATGAATGAATGAATGAATGGTGCTATGAATGAATAATGATGGACAAGTGAATGAATAAATGAATGAATGAATGAATGAATGAATGAATGAAAAATTTGCAAATTTGAAATTCTGAAAAATCTTGAAGTGACGAGTTATGAATGAATGAAGAACTGACTCAATGCCTGTTCAAAGTGCGAATGAACCCTACGACTCTGTCTCCGTCCCCAGGACATTGGGAACGCTCAGCACAAGTTGATCAGACTTGCCAAGGTTACTACTTTCCTGTGAATGTCTTGGCTTGAACCCTCTAGTGTTCACACAGAAATGGAGAGCACCCCTGACTGTTTGCTTAGCCCATACCAGCGTATAATCTGCTCTCTTCAGTCCTTGTCTGCCACTATGGCTCACCGAGGACTCTCAGTCATTCAGAAAGGTGTCAGCATCTACATCTTTCTATCTGTACATTCATTCAGCATCAACTCTATACTTTTTATAACATCCTGTGACTAAACGCCTTTTTTCAGGACAATTTACTTATCTCCCCGCCAAACCATGGACTAATCTCAAGAGATAATCTATTGTAGCATTTCAGTCTCTGAAAATTACATTTTGTTTGCTATGTGTTGAACGAGAAATCGTAAATCTAAATGTTGATTTTCTTGAAACAAAACTTTTCAGGGAAAATTGTGTTTTGTGTCAAATTACGTTAGTTCCTCTTCAAGTCTTCCCATACTACTAGTACCCTAGTGCTATTTGCATCCAGGTATATTTAGCTTTTGTACACTGTCCTTCTGGGAGTTCCCCATATTGAAATGAGATTGCACTGCTTTCGCAAGTAGCTGATGAAATTTTGAAGTGTTTAATCCTAGTAGTCCACTCCCCCCTCTCTCTCCCCCCCCCCCCCCCTTTCTCTTTCCTTCCCTACTTCTTATGGTCAACCTCTAGCCAGGAAGAAGTTAGAAGGACTAAATATGGCTGAAAAGGACTAAAATTCAAATCCACGGAAAGAGATGATAGGTGTATTTCTTCAGAATGTGGGCATGAAAATTTATAGTCTACATTCCCCACGAAGTTAAGTTATTACGTACAATTTTGCTATGCCGAAAAGAGAGTAACATTATCATGAAGATCTGTCACTGTCCATTGTTAGTCTGTCAGTCCTAAGTACTGAGGTGACATTGCAGTACTTTGTAAGTACTTAACAAAACCTCCAAAAGTCCTAAAACAATATAAAAAAAAAATACTCTTTAGTCTGTAGCGAAGTAGTTTCAACATAAAAGACGTTAAGTCCCTCTGAGAATTGAACGAGTGGATGTATTTCAAAAAACTGTTTGAAAACTTTGCAGCTGAAAACTTAGATCCACGCATGCACAGCAATGAAGCCATCTAATTTATGTCATTTGCGTTTGTCTCAGGCGAAAAATATGTCGCAAAAGGTAGGCACCATAGCATTATACAAACAAGGATGTTTTTATTCATAGTTTTCGTGAAAATTGTCTGCCTGCTTGTTTTCAATCCTGAACTTTATTTTGTCTATTTTGCTTACTAATATAACTTTGGGGGGGAGGGGGGGGGGGTGGGAAGGGGGAGGGAGTCATTGTCATTCATAGAGAGTGACGGACATTAGACATTTAATTTTCAAACTAGAATGTGCACAGAAAATGTCTTGAAATGCTGTCTCAGCAAAATTGTTTGCCCCTCCGGTGTCCTAGCGGGCATCACTCCATACATCTTTCAGCATAACAAATCTGTCTAATCCTGTCCAATTTACATCTTCCGGTGTCGGCAATAATTTGAGTCACCCCCGACAAATTACCCGGGGAGGACATTTTTTCCAACCTTCAATGTTCCTGCCTGGTCGCAGTGCCCAGCGCTGACAATTTGTTATTTGAGATTCAATCATGTCTGTAATTGACGCATTTCCTCGTCCTAAAGGCGTCCTTATTAGCACAGAGACACACCTATTGCGATCCTAGAACAGTTGTCTGTGTGTGTGCATATGGGCTGCACTTCAACAACAAAATAATAAGCCAGCCTTGGAACAGACATATTCATCCATCGAAATTGTGATTACTCCCTTACTAAGTTCAATCTGCTCTCTATTTTTCTGTTACAATTAACTCAGTCTTCCTTTTCAGAGACTCTGTTTCTCTTTTATAATTCTCTTATTTTCCTGCAACTTTTATGTAATTCTCTTAACCCATGTTATGTCCTCTCTATTTCTCTGTTACAGCTCTCTTTTTGTGTTATATTCTTTGCATCCCTTATCCCTTATTTTACAACAAGTGTTTCGTCTGTCTGTATTACAAAATGTCTTTCTCCCTTTCCTTCCCCATTACCTCGCTGTCTGTTATCAGTCATACATTCTGATGTCTCTCTCCCTTCTCTCGTGCTACAGCGTCCTCCCCCTCCCCTTCCCCCGGCTCTCTCTCTCTCTCTCTCTTTCTCCCCATCATCATCATTATCACCACTGCATCATCATCATCATCATCACCATTTTCAGCATCATTATAATCAACAACCTCACATTCATTATTACATATTAAACATTCATCTTTGAGTCTGAAGAAATTTATGTCCTTCAATTCCCACGACTCGTTTTCACATCCTATCCCCTCCCACTCCCTTCATCAATCTTTCTTTCCCTCTCTTAACATCCCCCCTCCCTTTTCTCCATCCCCCCTCTCCACCCTCATTTTACTTTTTCGGGTGCCCCCCTAGCCTAAAAGATACTTAATATACCGACTTTCGTTGCTTCACTTTTCGCCTTGACATCTTTTTGACCTGCCCTGACGCCACGCGGCACGTGCCGAGAACCAGACAGTATCGATTCAAAATATTCAACTTCTCAGTAATCACATTGTACTTACATTCCTCCGTCTTTACTATTGTATCATAACTTATTTACTACAGATCTCTAATCCGAACTGCATCTTTGCTTACTAGAAATGTTCATTCTGCGACTAATACAGAGCTGTTTTGTTCGTACTGCCATGGCACTATTACACCAAATTTCTAATTTAAACCCATCTTGTGAAGTAAGAGTTATCAAATTATCTGCTTGCAATACGATATAGATACCTGAAAATATAAAGAAATAAATAGTGTTAATTATATAGAAATGGACATTGACGGATCACTTATTAAATAATAATATGCTGTTTTGTGTTATAATAATAATATCCATATGAGCTCGCTTGGATGGGTATAGTATCATGGCATGGGCATAGATGTCTTTTTACGAAGGAAATGCATAAATAAGATCGTTTAAAAAGATAAGGTAAGATGCACTTTCTTGCTCATTGAGAACTTGCATCACAAGACAAGATGAGATTAAGGTAAGTCAAAGTGATATAAGATTAGACAGATATTATATTTCCTTCATGGGAAATCTTGGCAGTATTCGATACCTATGCGATGATTCGAACAGCACCATTCGATGCCGCCCACTACAGCGTTGGCCAGGGTATACAAATAAATGGTTTTGCACGTGAAGAACTTCCATGTTTATTTTTATACAAACGTCGTCAAGTCTGCTGAGATCATCTTCACTTTTATCTGTTCTCCGATTTGTCTTCCCCTCCTTTATTGTTATCTTTTGCCTGCCACATTCCATTCTCCAGATAACTGTCTGTCTATCTGTCTGTCTGTCTCTCTGGCGTTTTGCAGATAGTAGTTGTGACTGAAATTGGTGGTGAGTTTATATCTTCTTCTCCTTTTTTTTTTAAGTTTGAATGTATCACTTGTTTTTATTGTTGTTGTTATTGTTGTTGTTGTTGTTGTTGTTGTTGTTGGTGCTGCTGCTGTCGTTGTTGTCGTAGTTGTTTTTCAGCCAAGTTTTAAAAATGCAAAATCCCAGAAACATCCACCATATATACATGTTATTCTCCCTCTCTCCCTCTCTCTCTCTCTCTGTCCGTCTCTCTCTTTTCCCACTGTCACTACTTGTGACCTCTACTTCTCTCTTCCACCCTAATCTTTCTGTCCCCCTCTTTCACTCAGTCCTTTTATGAGTCACTTGTTCTTTCTCCCTTTCTGTCACTCTCTCAATCTGTCCCTTTCCTCTCTCGCCTGTTGTGCTATCCTGCTTCATTTACAGACAAACACACGTGCATTCACATTCATCATTCACCTCACTTTCTCTCTATCTCTCAGATGCTCGTCTCTCTCTTTCCTCTCTCACTCTCGCTCTCTGTCTCTCCCTCTCCTGATGACATTCAATTCGATCATGGCACATCCTCAGCACACAAAATCAATAACAAAGCATTAACCAGCATTATTTGTTCCTGTCATACGCCAGCCATTTAACCGTTTGAAAACCTTGTCCCACAAAACGCATTTTTCACCATAGTTGAATATCTCTTCAACCATTCAAACATAACTTAGAGAACAATCCACTACACCACTTTGTTCTCTGAAAGGCATGATTTCTCCTCTTCTTCACCTTCATCTACTTCTTGACCTCTGCCGATGCTGTAGAGGTGCCTTTAAAGATAGGGCCGCTGACTTCCTCCAATCATCTCTGTCTTCTACTGCTCTTTGAGAATCAAAAATTAATCTCATTGCGGACCAGTCTCGAATGTTGTCTTCCCATCTCTTCCTTTGGTCTTCATCTTCTGTGGCTGATTCTGCCTGTGCCTTGTAAGATTTTTTTTTAAGGTCTGAGGATCAGGACACATGAAAATATGAACCCAATTTTCGTTTATTCACAATACTAAGAAGACTCGTGTGGGGTTCCCCCCCCCCCCCCCCCCCGTGCTTTTTATTTTCCCCCTAAAACCGTTCAAACCTTAGAAAGTAAGATTATCTCGGCTTTAATTGGCTGCCCTGTTTTTTGGTGTGAATTTTTGCTGGTGGAAATTTGGATTTTGGAAATTTTGCCCGGACAGCGGCATTCCGTCAACTCCGCCAATCCTCCAATGGTGGGATCCACGAGTTGAACCCGCAACCTATGACGTGAGTAACTGTTGTTCGCCACGGAGTAGACGCCAAACCTCATGGCCACGGCGATCCCCTTACCCGTATAGCTTCCTGGACCCTCTTGCTGATCTCTTCATTTGTTACTTGAAGTCTGTAGTTTATGACTACTCTCAATTGTCAAATGAGAGATTGCAAAAGTAGATCTCGATTCGCTCGAAACAGCATTATTTCTCCGCATAGAAAAAGCATTTTGTCAAAATACACTAGCGATGCTTTGGGTTCTTATCTCTGTCACTCTTCCTGTTCCACTCTTCCATCAGGAATATGAGAGGACGGACGGAGACAGATAGCCCATCACAAATAGCTCTCTTTCCTATTAGCCTTGTTTTCAGTGCATGCATTGGGCCTGTCCTTTCATCATGTGGGCGGGAAGTGGTCTGTGTTGGTGACAATGTCACACTGACCCAAGGATTGACAACGCAATATGTCAGCAGCGCGTGCCTGTCAGTGTGCCTTACTATCTGCGTGTACTCACTCCATCTCTCTCTCTCTCTTTCTCTCTCTTTCACACACACACACACATTTTCTCATTTTTCATCTTTCTTTTTCTCCCCCCCCTCACACTCTCTCTCTCTCTCTCTCTCTCTCTCTCATCTGTTCTATAAACGTAAAGATTGTCTCCATATCCTTTCTAATATCTCCGTTGCTACATATTCCGTCAGTCTGCCTGCCTGCCTGTCCATCAGTCTGTCTGTCTGTCTATATGTCTGCCTGCCTGCTTGTCTGTCTGTCTGTCTGTCTATCTATCTATCTATCTATCTGTCTATCTATTTATCTATCTATCTATCTATCTATCTATCTATCTATCTATCTATCTATCTATCCGTCCGGTCGTCCGTTTCCCCTGTCTGTCTGTCTGTCTTTCTGTCTATCTCTCTGTCTATATGATTCTGCTTTTCTCACCATTTGTCAATACACCTGAAATTACCGTTTTCTTTATAACACTTGACTACCCTACCACAACGTTGCAGCCTTCCCAGCACAGTACGAGCCCCATATGTTCCAATAGCATGCAGACTCACAAATGTAGTTCGTTAACCTACGACCAGAGCAGATAAATATTCTTATCCAGCATTGCACGAGCTATCGCCATCAAAGGATGCAGCCGCCTTATAATGAGCGCTCATTATTATATATCATTGCAACTCATCCTCCTCCTGTGTTCAAGCCTCTCTTCTTCCCCTCCCCCCCCCCTCTCTCTCTCTCTTCTTTCTCACTTTTTTCCTCACAAAAGTTTCGTTTCCTTTTCTCTCTCTCTCTCTTTTTTAGATCTTTTTTCTTCCATCTCTATTCTCTTTTCTCTCTATCTTATTCTCTTTTCCTCTGCCTCTCTCTCCGTCTCTCTTTCTCTATCGCTTTCTCACGAAATATCGTTGTCTTTTATCCCTCTTTCATTATCGCATTTTTGTGTGTGTGTGTTGTTCTTTACGTTTCTTTTTTTCTGTTTCTTCTCTCTCTCTCTCTGTCCCTCTCTCTCCCTCTCTCACCCACTGTCTTCTCAGTTTCTCTTCCGGCTGGCAGTTTCTCATGTCAATAAAGTTGTATGCATGTTTATATTATGCTGTCCTTCATTCTCTCTCTCTCTCTCTCTCTCTCTCTCTCTCTCTCTTTCATTCGCTCTCTGACCTTTTCCTTAAATTTCATTCTTGTAATCGTATTTCTGTTGCTTGTACCTCGATCCCTCTCTCTCCTTTCTCTGAGTATATTTTATTCCTTCCCTTCCCCCAAGTATCCCTTTCTCTACCCCCTCTATTCCCTCCCTCCTCCCCCCCCCCCTCTCTCTCTCTCTCTCTCTCTCTCTTCTTTTTCTCTGTTTATCTCTGTTTGTTTATTTCAATGACATTCATTCTACTTCATGTCATCATTTTCATATGTAACAAGCGTCTCTCAATTTTGGCAATTGAGCAAACCATTCTGTTCTACAGTGACTAACCCGACCCCCTTTGCACTAACAGAGGGTCTAGCAGGGGGTCTAATACGCCAGGTATGAGCGGGGATGTATGACGTTTTACTCACTATATCAACTCTAACCTACAGTCTAACGAGTATCGCCCCGTTAGATAATCCTTACGTTGTAAATCACGGACCTATCTATCTGTATCTCTGTTCTAAACATTATACAACGCTTACATCCCCATCCCTTTCTCCAGCGATCTGCGCCCCTGATGTTACATCACGATATATATGACTGTATCTATCCATCCCCTCCCCAAACAATCTGTCTAGTTATCTATCCATCCATAACACCTATCCTTATCTTCTCTCCCAAGTTGCGCCTTTGATGAGACCTATCTATCTATCTTTGCGTACCCCATCTCTCTCTCGCCAGCAATAGACGCCTCTAGTATTTCATAATACACCGACTGTCTATCCATTCCCTGGATAAATGGTTTCCACCAATCACATGATCTTTTTCCCATTTATTTCTCTCTCTCTCTCTCTTTATCTATCTTGTTTCTATCTATCTGTCTATCTATCTATCTATCTATCTATCGGACTGTCTGTCTGTCTGTCCATCCGTTCGTTCGTCCATCCGTCCATCCATCCATCCATCCATCCATTCATCCATTCATCCATCCATCCATCTATCTATCTATCTCTATCTATCTATCTATCTATCTATCTATCTATCTATCTATCTATCTATCTATCTATCTA
>JBCEWB010173640.1:0-10156 GCA_039654565.1 Peronia peronii
CCGTGTCCTCAGCCTCTCTCATCACATTTCTCAGTGCAATGAACGTGCCTGTCCGACCAACACCCGAACTGAAATTATGAGTATTAAGTGTAAAGAGAAATTTATGTTAGAGTGTACAAAGTGAAACAACGTATCAAACTTGAACTCAAAATTGTATCTATTTTTGTCGGACACCAGCTTTAATCGACCTCAAGACAAAAAGAAGAGTGTGCCAACTCCTCCCCCTCCCCCCCTCCCTTCTCCCTCCCCCGCCGAAAAAGAGGGTCACATTTTTCACCCATTTTTGGGCTAGAGTTGGAATACAATATTATGCTGAAATGGGTTGTTCATATCCTATTAATATGCCAGGTAAAATTCAATAAATAACCATGATACGCTGTAAAACTTTCATAAGAACAAAAATATTCACCTTATTTACATTTTTTGTTTAGCATTTCCATTCACTGGCTATCCATGTACTAAACAGGATGGAACAATATTAACCAAAATATTTGTGACTGAATCTGTGGACCTAAGTAAGGTAGGCTTCATTATGTACTTACTTGTGTTTAAACGTTAAGAAAAACAAGCGAAAATTAGAGCAAATCAATCAAAAATAACATAGCAGTAATAATAATAAAAAAACCCCACAAGATTAAATAATAATAAACTAACAATAATAAATACAAGGTTGCATTTGAAAAATAACAACAGTCGCTACGGAGTGGAGCAAAATTGCCTGTTCAAATTACACGCTTTCGCTCTTGGAATGTTACCACAGATCAGAGTGGAAAAGGGAGAGAGAGAGAGAGACAGACAGACAGACAGACAGCGACAGACGGACAGACAGACAGGAATAAGGAAAGGGAGGAAGGGAGATGTGATAGAGAAGTTAAGGACAAAGGAGAGTGTTGAGAAAAGAGATACGAAATGTGCAAACCAGAGATGGGCGAGTGGTAGAAAAATGTGTGCACAATAATAATTTTCACATCACAGATTCTCCCTGACCCCTACCTGCAATGGACTACAATAGGTTTGTCTGTGGGAAGGGAAGCCACTCGTTGCTCAAAGTCTACCAAACTCTATGGAGTTTGAGGAACATCTTTATCTGGCCAGCTGGTGAAGTGAAACTGGGTCACTCTTTGTTCTGGAGCGTCTGTCTGTTAGACAAAAATGATAGTGTTACAAATGATTCTTTTGTTTTCTCATTACTATGCTAAAACCCGATTTGTTGTCACATTATAATTTCGAAACATAAGTATGGAAAAAAAGCAAAGAAAACATAAATAAATAAATAAATGATAAAATTAAAGGAAAAGAAAAGGAAACAAACAACAACATCAAAAATGAAAACAAAGATGCTATTTGTTTGTCACCATTACAAAGAATTGCGCTATGTTTGCATCAAGCTTGGTTTACAGCCTAACGTGCCACTGGTATTATAGATGACATTTTTCAATATTGGTAATTTATTGACAATTGTTCTGTCCTATGTTTCAGAGAGTGAGGCCGCCCAAACGCCAGTAGGATATTGTTTGTGTACAGTTACTTCACAAATAGAACAATGGGCTAATTTCCCAGATCTGATCATCTTGCCCAGAAACACTAGAGTACATGCAAGAGGCAGCCAACAATACCAGACGAATTTCAGATGGTACATTCTTACTTTAGAGAGCAGCAGAGTACGGATCGTGTAGTAAGCAAAGATTTGAGTGGTTATCAGTCTGACTTTGATCTCTCCCACATCCATCTCTCCCTCCTCTGGCCAGTAACGCTCACATTTCATCTGTAAAACACATTTCTCTTGTCATTTTGAATACTAATACATGACATTTCTCTACAGGACGATTGATAGGCCATCGTACACAAACTGAGAAAATGCCTTTAATGTGAAGGAGGACTGATTTAGGGCACTTTCATCTTGATATGTTTTACACACTTGACATAGAACTGCTTTGCTGACACAATAATTTGAGACCTACATAGGCTGTGAGTGCTTGAAGAACGAGGTAGAGGTAGGGTGGGGGGCAATAAGACAGAAAAATACAATATAATAATAACTGAATACACGTTATGGTTCTTCGGGTTAACGATATCGTCTATGTAATGAATGATATTGAAAAAAAAAGGTTCACAAATAATGGATCAGCAGAGATGACAGTCTTCTGAATATTCTGAATAGTTTGAAAACTAAACTTCAGCTTTCTTATTCAAAATATGAACTGGTGAAACAATCAGTCTGTCACGTTAAGGTGGTATAATACGAAATTTAAATAAAGAAATGTCAGATATTCCGAAATATTATTCTATCTTTATTCCATTATTCCATTTTATTTTTTCTATTTATTTTTATTCTATCTTTATTCGATTAAATTATTTTAAATAATATGATCAATTTTATCTTTCATCAATTCGGATAAGATTTAAACCTTTAAGTCCGCCTGAACCAGTCAGAGCCGTAATCCTGGCCCCCTAAGAGGGGGTGGGGGACCTGGAGAGGTGAGCTAGGGGCGGGGGTACCCATACTCTCCTCCCTAGCTTCACTCACCAGATGCGAGGGGGGGGGGGGGGCAGGCTATTCCCTTCCCACGATTATATTTGTACTTCTGGTATGAATGAGGATCATGAAAAAATAGGACCTGGCGAGAGCAGGGGCAGACCAGGAGTTTTTTTTTTAAACAATATCTTCTGTTGCATCGACATACTGAATTGTTTTATTGTCAAGTCTGGGCCTGAGGTGAAACATCAGCGGTGCTGTGCCGGGAGGATCCGTGATGAGGGGGAAAGCCATCCTCTCCCTGAGGGATACCATTGACTATCACTGGCTGTGACCCTCAGGCCAGATCTATCATACCTATACATGCAGGTGGGAAAGGGCAGGACTATCCATAAGACCACCAGAACCCATCCAAGGGAAAATATTCTGATACCCTGCATGTATTTTCCATATGCATTGTCTTTTCCTTTTCTCCTGAGCCTGCTGTTGCGTACCATACTTAGTCATGGTTGGGCATGGATCAAACTATAAGGCCCGTCATTTGCCGGACGATAGTTGGGAATGAATGTGTGTGTGCCTGAGACCATGAAGTGCGCGGCGGCGGGGAGGAAAGCCATTCTCCTCCTGCCGCTCCACATAGACAGTGGTATTAAAAATATAATTATTCCTATTTGTAATTTCAATTAAGTTCCTCCTCAGGACATCTTAGTGACGCTGACATGGAAATGATGACAACTTCTGCTGTAGTCATACTTGCTTCCAAGAAAATGGCCGAGATAATCTGGTTAAATAGACTGAAAGGCCTACAAAAACTAAATCTAATTATTTTTTCATGACGCTTGAAATAATAATAATAATAATAATATAATAATAATAATAAAAGAATGCAATATAAAAATAAGCTTGCAGAAAATGTAACGCTTTTTCTACATGATCAGAAAATACCCTTGTTACCTTCAAGAGATAAGTTGTAAACACCAAGACCAGCAATAACACAGCCTCGGTGATTGTTTAGTTAACGGATGAGCGTGACGACAATTTGTGAGGCCAACAGAATCGCTGCAGCAGAACGATGCAGACAGGCCAGGAAAAGCAGTGCCAGCAAGTCTACAGCCGCTACCATCCCCTGTCCACACCTTCCGGATACGAACTGGCCTGATCAACTATCAGCGCACTGACAGAGCCCAAACCACCGACCCCCAGGATGACTAGATGGTCCTCATCGATCCCGGCGGACGAATCACCAAACAACAAACTAGTCTATATTCAGTATAAAAGGCAGCCTTTGAGCGCTTGATAGTTTACATCTAAAGTTACAGTTTGGATATAGACCAGATACGGTTAAATAATTTGAAAGGAGAGAATGGAAATTTTGTGTTATAGGTTAGATTTTTTTTTTTTTTTTTATGAGGACGATAAATGCTATAGTCACTCTTTGTATTAAATCCGTTTATAATAGTACAGATCAGAAGCCATTGCTCTTTTAACTGAATGGGGAATATGGAAAACAAAATGAGGAGGTTTTAAACAAGATATGACGATTTCTCATTTCCGTGAAATATGGAGACTGAATAAACAAGCGCTAAGGTCGCTGTAATCTATCATGACATGACAATTTATGATTTACAACAAATCACACATCTAACATTACCCACCGTCCCTCCTTCCACCAAGTTGGTCAGCATGACAGTTTTCTCAACCCTTTGTTCCCACAGCATGTGCACAAAATCTTCCAGTATTGCCTGGGTGGGACCTGGCAGAGAAGGGGCCATTTAAGTTACTAGCATATATGTGGCAAATGTATAAATCATGAATGCATAGCTGACCAAGATGAGAAGAGATGAAATTGAAGTGAAACTTTCGATCAGATACAGTGAGAAAAATACTATGACAAATTATTCAATGTGGCAGTCTCTGGTTTAACAACTACGGTTCGAAAATAACATTTACAAATAAACAAAGAAACAGAAGTGTTGCCATGAATGTAACTTATTGCAAACGTGCTCGACATCTACCATCAAGACAATCATCGTTAAAAAGAATGTCTTTGTTCATTGTCATTTATTAAACATGGCTAAATTAGATGCATATAATGTATAATCACTAAACACAAGAATTTTTGCTTCTCTCTTTGAAGAAACTATGAAAATACATAAATACATTATATAGATTGTTCGCTTAAACTTACCTTGAGAAGCTATGAATTGTTCATCCCCTTCGTAACCCTGACAAAATGAAGAGTAAGGCATTCGATAACTTAGAAAAGTCACAAATCAAGAGAATTGAACCGATATCATGTCTGTATTTGACAGGAATAAACAAGACATTAATCAGGTATAGATCCAGTCTCCACTGGCACTAAATTTGGTGACATTGTCTGCGATCTGACTTTAAGTATTTTACATCTGATACTCCATCACTCAGGGGACCGGAAATTACGTTAACAGCAATCATAGGTTGTGTTGCCTAAAGATCTCAACATTGTTAAATTTATTCATTTATTCATTTAAAAAAAATATGTTCATTTATCTATGCATTTATGCATTTATATGTTGTTGTTTTTCAGTTTGTGGCCTTTATATTACATGAAATGAATACCGGTTGACAGTCTTAATATTGTTACAAGGCACTTCCACTGCTATAGGCAGTGGTAGATAATCGGCAAAGGAAACAATTAATACTCTTTATAACTCGATATATTAAAAATTGAGTAAAGCGGTGATATCGGCCGAACTTTTGAACCGTGTTGGTTTTTCATCAGAGCGGCCATTACCATCATCACGTCATCATCAATGTAACAATAAAAACAACACGGTAGACAAAAAAGTATATAAGCTGTAATCTGGCACAAAATGCTACAGATACTGAACAATTTGTGTGTATGTGCGTGTGTGTGCGTGTGTGTGTCGAGTCAGACCATTGTTCACGTGTTTGAAGGTAACATACCAATCATAAACATTTTAACAACTCCTATTGCAGATTACGTGAAATGGAACTGACACAGACAGTTCAATGAACTTCTCTTCCCCCCTCCCCCTCTCTCTCTGTGTCCCTCTCTCTCTCTCTCTCTCTCGCTCTCTCATTGCCAGAAGTCCCTCCCTCACCTTAAGATAAGACGCACTGATGTAGTCTCCTTGGTGCTTCTGGACATTTTTCACCAAATGAACAAGAGAATGGTCATCTGTATGAAAAATGAAGAAATCAGTTGATAGGTGGAAGGATCAATTGATATACCTTAGGATAGAAAACTGAATCTCGAACAGTATACATGAAACAATTAAGTGAATTAACGGGGGGGGGGGGGAGTTCTGAAATGTGTGTGTGGGTGTGTGTGTGTGTGTGTGTTTCTTTCCTTTCCTTTTTTTTTTAAAAGCCCTATCTTTTTTGAATATAAAACTGTCATTGAAAAGTGAATGTGTCCATTCTAACGTGTTTGGTCCATGATAATTTAACGGATGGCCCGGCCTACTGTCAACCAGGATTTGGCTCCTTGTGGTTGCTATAGAAAGTGGTAGATCATTACTGTATGATCGGATGCAGGCAAAGGATGCATAAAATAATAATAATAATAACAATAAAATAATAATAACAATAATAATCGATTATAATTTCTTCTTGCAGTATCTTGCGTCTCAATGCCAGGATGGACACTGAATGACCAGTCTGAGGGGAACAAAAAAAAAAAAAAATCCTTTAGGCAGCTTTCACCAGAGCTGTAAAATAAACTTCCACGTCCTATAAATAGTAACTTTATCTTTCTTTTTTTTTTTTTCTCCTGCCTCAGGGCACATTGTGGCTTTATGCCACCGTAGAGGTCAGGGCATTCTTGGTTTTCATGGAGAATGATCTGGAGGCCACATATAGGCCTTCAAGAACACGGACGAGCCTCTGTTGGGTTCTATTAATGATACGGAATAGCAAGCAAAATTCTAGAAATGATATGGACAAAGTGCTTATAGACACAGAAATCACAGAAAGAAAATTAGCATGTGCAAAAAGGTGGTTCTGAGCTAAAAGGAGATTTAGCAACACTCCATGTCACCTGAAACAGACATGAAAATAAAATTTAAAAAAAGGAAAAACTTCAAAGAAAAAAGAACACTATCTTGCTACTTTTTTTTTCTTCACTGATTTTAACTAAAGTTTGGCGTAATATATTATTTTCATTACAAGTCCCCCCCCCCTTCCCCCGAGAAAAAAAAAGTCACAAACGGCGAAATTTGAAATATCACTGCATGGATTTTTTTTAAAGAACGGCTGAAAATACTTAACCTTTTAGACACTGTACCACCCGATACATTAACCAAGTCTCATAAAGATCCATCGCTATTTAGTGGAGAAGACATGTTTCAGTTATAGGCGTTTTCGTGAAGTCAAAAACAAGATGCCATCGTTGCCACGGCAACCGTTCGTGAAAGTTGATTTTTTGTTCACTGTTTTCCCTTAATTTTGCAATAACTGAATTTGATGGAAGAGGTTAAACTATTATATCTGTAATCATAAATGTAAATCCCTTCCAGGGGGAGCTCTCTCTTCAAGAAACGGACACAGCGAGAAAAGGAGTTGGGAAAAGCTTGATCGTACATATCTGACTTTATTTGTAGTTTAAATACGAGTAAATTGCTTCCATTTCTTATAACAAAAGTGTTCATAGCTTTGTCCATTATACACATTGTCAGAGTTTATTGAGGGCGAAATGGACTGCACCTACTTCCTCATGGCACAGGGTGCTGCCATTATGTTTGAGGTATAGGCTTTTTAATTCAGTTATCTGGATCATGACTGCCAACATTAGGACGCGTTTATCTTGTGACACGTATGGACTCACATCTTTGTTATCGTGTTGGCCCAACACATGTAAATGTAGTATCTTGCGGCGGCATGTTGAGGCATGAGATACTCCTTGGAGGTGTGTCCTGCTTCACTGGATCTCCCTGACCCTGATATAGGGTTTATTGTCTGTTTCAGCTGGAATTATTGTAAAGATTCAGACTTACATACACAGATATTCCTAGAAGAATTCTTCAGTCTGTGTTCTTCTCTGCGCGCAATCTCGGTACAGGCATCCTGGTTTTCTGGAATTGCCTGTGAAGAACAGAGAAGATGCAATTCTGTTGTTATACCTATTTCTCTACAGCCTTCCTTCCCCACCTTCCACTATACCACCCTTATCCACAGTGACTCATTGCAAAATAGACAGGTAGCCTTCTCTGGGATTATAATTTTCATACAATGCTTTTTGTGACAATGCATTTTGTGACAGAATAGGGCAATGCTGAACACCTGACGAATTCTGTGTTTACACAGCATTAACCTAGAACTCCTACTCCTTTTGTATTGGGAGTAGAAATCTATCAAAGGCTGAATATATGAGTATGTTAGTAAAAACCAGACTGTTAAAAAGTTCATAAAAGCAGTTTTAAAAGGAATATTATGTGTGAACATGCGGCCGGCCTTTCCATGCCCCTTGGCGGGACGCTCAGAATTGTCTTGAAACTGACCTCACCTCTCCTGATGCCAAGCTGTGCTATGAAAGACTGGAATCGGACACCATAAAGGGGACAGGCACTGGCGACCCCAAGAATATGTGCACGAAGCGGAGTTTGAAGACATATTCGTAAACTGAGTTTTCTGGCTGGCAAAAAGTGTTGATTTCGTGCTGAAGAGACACCTTCTCCTTTATGCCTGAGAGAGAGGCTTCATTGGCATGACGTATAGACGCTCCAGTAGGAGCTTTCGAAATGCTTTCAGGATAGTCTAGGGTCTTTGTGATGGATTATGTCAAGCCTTTTGAGATAGCATTGCTTGGCTGAATCGTAGACAGCGCCACCGCAGTCTAGTTTGGAGCGGGCAAGTGATTGGCTAGGTGCAGCATGAAGTCTATATTATCAGCGCCCCAATGTACCTTAGGAACAGTAAGGTCTTAGAAGAAGTGGCCTTGAGGTGGTTGATGTGCGTAATAAAGGCAAGTTTTCGATCAATATTTTCTTGGCAGCGATCGGCGACAAAAAGATCTGAATCTCTGCAGTACCAATGTTTGTTTGTTGTTGTTTTACAAAAATGGACGGCAACAGTTTTCTTCATGGAGAGCTTTTGGAACTGTTGGCACCCGTCCACCCTTGAAGTGTGTTCAGGGTTGCCTGAATTTGACTTTCAATAATATTCATTCTTCTATTCCTGTAGCAGGTGAGAATATCATTTATGTACAGAGAGCAGTTGGTTCCCTGTGTCAGATGATCTGCTTTTGGTGTTTAACGGAGGGACGAGAGAATCAGAAAAAGTGGAACTGAGCGGGACAGTGAAGTGTCTTCCTCTCAGGAAGTTCCGAATGAAGGAAGGTAGATTACCTCTGAAGCCTAACCGATGCAATTCCCGCAATATATTAAATGTCCACGTTGTGTGGAATACATTATCCAAGTCGAAGACGATCACCACCACATGTTGCCTCTGCACGAACGCCTCGCAGAGAAATGCTTCCAGAAGAAACAAAATGATTTGTCATGAAGCGCTTTGCCGATGAGCCGCACGGACAGCTGGAAAGACACTGATCGTCTTCTAAGACACAGCTCAGACGTTTGGTGGCCAACCGATCCATAAGTGGACACACGAACCTGGTAGGGGTGATGGGGCGGAAGTTGCAGGGATCGGCGACGTCTTTCCGTGGACTGGCTGCCAGGGTGGAAGGAACGTGTCTGTAGACAACAGCCAGTTAAACAGAGTCAGAGGACGGGTCAGGGACTGCGCTGGGAAATGTTTGAGGATCTAATTATGATTCTGATTCGAGCCCGGGGCGGTGTTGCCAGCACTTCAAAGGTCAGACTGCGTCTCGCCCATGGAAAAGTTGTCATTGTACGGTATCGGGAAAGGAATCGAGAAATCGATTCTCTCGTTCTGACAGTGACCTCGAATATCCAAAAGGCAACCGAAAATGTTGATTGAAGAACTATGCCTCCTTCAGAAACTGTTGTCGCTGCTGATCTGATTCTTGCCCTGCAGCAGTTCCTGTCTCATTCATTCTGCTCGGGGATTACAACGCTCACAATTCCGAAAGAAAAAGAGCTAGAGTCGTTGATGCTTGACTTATATATCCAGCCCGATATACACACACCTCACCGTCGCATCATTCTCTACCGTTGATCTTTCCCTCTGTCACCCCACTCTCTCGACAGACCAATAATAACAATAATAAAAGGCATTTATATAGCACCTCACTCTTGGAGGGCACGAAGTGCTTTACAGAATCAAAAAGAGCTAGAGTGGTTGATTTACACTGCAGTCCTACTGGATAAAATAATTTCTTGTTCCAATTACGCTTATTTGAGATCTTTCTTGAAAGCTGGTGTTGCTCCCATCTTCTTGGTAGTCAGTGTAAATCTCTCTTTTCCTGACATTATGCTAGGAAGCCAGGAAAGGAAATATTTATTTACCTTGGTTGGGGGTGGGGGGGGGGGGGGGAGAGTGTGGATAGAGGCCTTGAGAGAAGTTTATTCCGGATGTTTGTGAGAGGAGGGTGTGGCGAGGGGCCGGGACCAAAGGAACAAGAGTAGATAGAGGAGAAAGAGAAGAGAGGACAGAGGGGATGGTGGGGCTGATTTCCATGCCATCCATATTAAAATAATGTGAAATTCTCTTTGGAAGGAGGCGGGGGGGGGGGGGGGGGGGGAAACCTTTTTGGAACTT